>JANHFM010003923.1:37834-51638 GCA_032468115.1 Grayia smithii
CGCCCACCCAGGTTTTGTGGCTCCCGGTGTTTTGTTTTCTGTGGGAAATGGGCCCAAGTGGCTCTTTGAGTGTTTAGGATTGCAGAGCCCCAATTTAGGCTACCTTTACACTCTCTTAATCCCTGGCTTTATTTTAAAAACATGGTAACTTACCAGTATAGTACATGCTTTCCATGTAGCAGGTTTTAGATTCAGACCTGACATTTTTAATTTTAAACATCAAGCTGAAGACGGAAGTACAGACTGCAGATCTGTAGTTTTAATGTAAGAAAGGCAAGACATAATAAAATATGGAGAGAATCAGAGGGAGCAGGCAAAGCAGTTCACTCGCTAGCACCTCGTTAGGGCTGAAAAAAAGCTTCACAGTTGAGAGTCGGAGCAGGTAAAGCACGGAAGATCGCTTCACTGAAAAAAAGTTTCTAAAGCACAGCTGAGCCTCGTTAGGGCTGGAAAAAAAGCTTCAAAAAAGATAGATTTGGAGTATAAGATGCACCCAAATTTTCAGCCTCTTTTAGGAAGGAAAAAAGTGTGTCTTATACTCTAATATGGTAGTTGTATTGAGAATTATTTTTGATATGGTGATTAAAGACTCTGGGCTAGAAACCATGAGATAGTGACTTCAAGTTCTGCCTTAGGCACAAAGCCAATTCTTTTTCTCTCACGGCACTGGGAAGAAGACACTGCTGAAAATATTGCCAAGAAAACAAGTCCATGCAGTCATTTGAGCAGTCAAGATTGACTTGAAGGCACAGGCACACATAGATATTAATTATATTAATTTAATGTAAATTAATTCTAAGTAATTTAATATAAATTCAGTTAATACAATTACTGACAAATACCATGTAAGAAGTCGTTCTCACATGGACAGTGAGAAACAAGATGATATTAATTCTGACAATTTCCTAAGTCACAGTATTTGCTGAGATTCTTTTGGGAAAGGCTTCCTACTTTCTTCAATAAAACTTATTCATTCTTAGTTCTTGAATTTCCTTGTGTGGTTGTCTAAGTCAGCAGTCTCCAACCTTTCCGGCGGCTTGGCGGCCCAGTGGGGAAGGGAGGGGAGAGGGTTGTGTGCAAGTGGCAGGCACACAAATGGACCTTCGCGCACAAGTACAGGCACCCACCACTCACATAAGTGGAACTGCGTGGGCATGCACATGCTCATCCACCACTTGTGTCGCCCAGTTTTAAACTGGTTGCAACCCAGATGGGGACCACAGCCCAGGAGTTGGGGACCACTGATCTAAGTAGGTACAGTCCCATTTCCTGCTATTGCCTGGCATAACAAATTACTTGTCCTTGCTTTGCTTGCTTATTGAAGGGAAGTGCTTGACCTACCAATCTACAGCTAGTGTGGCCCTCAGCCTGAAACAAGTCATTCACTCTTCATATAGAAGGAAATGTAAAGGATTGAGGGAGAGGGAGACTTTTCCAAACAGAGAGTAGTCCAATTTGTTGTAAGGCAGCTTGAGGTGGATTAGAAAGCATATTTGTTGGCTGAATATATTTACTGAGTAACAGCATCAATGAATTAAAAGATTCTTCAATCTCCTCAAATTCAAACTCTTCAAATTCTTCCTACTTTTAAAAAGAGACATTTCGTTGTCCTAGTTCTTTGTGCTAGAAGTAGGATAATAAAAACTGGAACTCAGCAACACACAGGAGCAAAGGACAAACAAGGAAGAACACTGGGTTTAACAGTTACAGATTTTTGTTTTGACATGTAACAATTTTGATTTAATATACGATTACTGGGTTATCTCAGACGTAATGCCAGTTTGTTTATTTTATTTTGATGTAACTATGGTTGTTATATTCATAACTTTTTGTATTCTCTTGTCCTCTATTGGCTAAGATTTAGTTTGAACAATTGATTCAATTCATGTCATCAGTCTCATCTGATTTCATGGTTCCATTTAATTGGGAAATTGAGCTGGCTCAATTTTCCAGATCTCTTCAGAAGAAAAGCTTTTTGTTTTTGCAAGACAGGCCTCTTTCAAATAATGTAATAAATTCAGAGACTTCCTATTTAAGTTGACTATTTGAGTCGATAAATGAACTTGATTCAAGGGTTCAGCTGAATCAGAACTCTGAAGTGAAACTTCACACAAATTTACCACATAATAGAAATAGCTCACTAGCTGGTAAATAGAAGAACATGATTGAGTTATTCCAAAATGTTGATCTCTATCTGTCACTAAACTTGGAGATGGTCTTTCTCCTTTTGAAGATGAATTTGTTAGTGTTTTCATTTTTGCTGTTCCCGGATTATATTCAGTATTTGTCAATGTCACATAATGTTGGAACGGATTGTTTTTCTCAAGTGAAATTCCTAAGTTGTTTATTTTGATACTAAAATCATTACATTGTCAAAAAAAGGGGAAGCGCTAGCTAAATTGCCAATTTTCTGTCAGATTTTATCTGCTGTTGGTATAATAATCCAGTAAACAGCATTTTATGAACATCTAAGACTTAAATCCTATTGAGATACCCGTTAGTAATATATAAAACCCAGCAGCAAATGTTAAAACCTGACATGTTAGAGGAAGATTTTAATCCTTTTGTACAAATGCTGAAACTCAAAAGAAGTCTAGACATCACTTAGTCTGTTTCCATCTATTGCTGTAGGAGGCTTTTCAGCAAAACCATTATTGATTTGTTGACACTAGGATGCAAATGAGATGTATGATTGCAGAATACATACAAATATTGGACCGCATTTAATAAAATGAGGGTTTTTTTCTGACAATAAACTAGAAACTTTGTTTTGTGTATACTTGACCATTTGGTCCTGGTAGATTGTATCTAAAACATAACCTGCTTGCAATATCAATTTTTAATTAATTGTTAGACAATTAATTAAAAAGATTATTGTCTCTTCTCAGAAATAACTTCAATATAAGAATATTTTTTTAAAAAATAAATCCACATTATAACATAATGTTTTGAAGCAAATTTACTTCAGTCTGCTGCATGTTGGAAGATATCATTATGTGAAAATATTTGTTGAAGGTTTCCTCTTTTACTGCCTCTCAAAACCTACTAGACATCCAGTTTATGATTTTAAGAGAGTTAAGAGTGGAATGAAACATGGGAAAACCAGCTCTTTGGAAGATTGAAACCAGCTTAAAATTCAAGAATTCCAAATATTTGCATTTTAAAACCAAAATACCAAAAGAAGATAATATTTGTAGCTCAGAACTGTGGAATCCTTGGTATTCTCCGAGCTTGGTGGTTTTCTTGCTGACATTTCATTACCCAAACTAGGTAATATCATCAGTGCTATTATGATATATTTTCATCTCTCTGCTATGAGATCCTTCCCAGATATTATGTTCAACTGTGCTATTTGGCACTTTATAATTGATTTTCTCTTTGATGGTTTTATTTTTTCTCTTGTGAGTCTGAAAATCTATTCCCCTGATAACAATACTAGTTAGATTTCACAGGATTAAAATATTGAAAAGAAACTGAAAAAAAACCTGCATAATTTTTGGTTAAGATAGTAGCTATTGTTTGGCCTTGTTATATAGTAGGTTTGCTAAAATGTATACATTTATACCAGTAAATATTGTTTAAATGGATCCTGATAAAGAGTCAAATGTCAAGAGCTGATTTTTTTTCATAATTCCCAATAATATTAACAAAATAGGTAACCATTGCTAGCTGTCACTCTATGTGTAAGAATTATAGTAAAGAATGAGAGCTAAAATAAATCTAAGGGTGAAACTCCCAAATGGATTTTCTAAATTTAAACTTGATTAAAGATGGGAGCAGGAATTTATTTAATTCACATTTTGCATATTTGAATCAATGCATGAACCAAAATTAGTTGTCTTTTTAAATATATATGCAAATGTTGGAATGCATGCCCCAAACAATTAAAAAAGTATATTGAGAAAACAATTGTGCAAAATTGCATATGCCCTTTGTAGAAAAATAAGTGAGATATTCAAAATATTATTGGAAAGAATAGCAATAATATATTTTATGTTTGTACCTATATCTATCTCTGTTGTAAACATTTACATGCAAACCTCTTCTTTAAAAAAATATTTAGTGCATTTCATATAGTTACAAAAATGAAAATAAGGAAGAAACTAAATTGTTCATTCCTATTTCTTTGTAATTTTAGCTTTTCTTTGCTAGTTTCATTCTGAATGGATTAAAAAACTGGGGAGGGAAATTGTTTCTGTTATTAAAACAATAATATAAAGAACAAAAAAAATCACATGTATGTTTGGTGTTCTTGGAAACTTGAGGAATTATCCAAGTAAAATAAGATATAAGATGTGCCCAGCAACTTAGGGGAATGGGGCTGTAAATCCATTGCTGATATAGCCAAAATATCTAGTCCTTACAAAAATGTATTTACTCTGTTTGTTATTCTGCCTAATGCTGCATTAACTGAAAAAATTATTACGTACAGTTGATTTTTATATCTTGATATTTTGTCAGTTTTCCAATTCTTTTTCCTTTTTACTGCTTTCCATGGGTATTGCCGCATCTACAGAAATGATTTTTTTTTTCATTTCAATTACTGTTAATAGCGTGTGCATTTGCATTCTAGCCTACAATTAGTTTGTATGTGAAAATCCTATTATTGTGATTGATCACTCAGTCATCCAGTCAGACTGGATTTGGTATTTTTATCCTCTTATCAAATCCTTCCCAAGGATGTAAGCTTTTCCAAGTAAAGCTGCCTTTTGCAATTGATTGATGGTGATTTTGTCAATGCTTGATGGTATTCAACTGGGACTCTAGATATTTTGGGATTGCACCTAAAGTGCCTATTACTATAAATATTATCTTTGCTTTCTTTTACCACAGTTCTACTTCTCTTTGCGTTTTATGATTTTTTCTTCAATTCTTTCTTTTCTATTCTTCTGTCTCCATGTACTGCCACATCCATAATCTAGTCTTTTTTATCTTATTATTATTATAGCTCCTGCCTGGTATTATAACCTTATAGTATAGCAGCATACATGGAAAGAAGTTGTTTGAAAAGGGTTTTTTTTCCCCCTACATGCTACAGTCAAACCAGCAACAGCAAAATGAAATGATGCTAACGGAGAAAAAAATCTATATAACACCCCATAGTGCTTTACAGCACTCTCTGAGCAGTTTACAATGTCAGCATATTGCTTCCAACAATCTGGGTCCTCATTTTACTGACCTCGGAAGGATGGAAGGATGAGTCAACCTTGAACCCCATCATGATCAAACTCCAGGCTATGGGCAGAGTCAGCCTGCATTACGGCATTCTAACCACTGCACCACTAAGGCCCTTTTTTAAAAAAAAGTCTTTGGCTTTTGCCAAATGTAGACCTCCCTTTGCTCTGGCAGAAAAGAAGATCCATAAACGTCCTGTGCATAGACACAGGAGTCACAAGCCCATCAGGGAGGGCTAGAGAATAGGAAAGAAGGAAGGAGAAAAAGAGAGAAGGAGAAACATCCCAAAGAGAAAGCAGTGTAGGGAAACAGTTCAGAAGTTGGATTAGGAAGGAATAAATGAAGGGTTTACAAAAGGTAATGAGGAAAATCAGGGTTGCACAGATGGTTTTCCCCTTTATTTCTCACCACAATCAGTCCTTCAACATCTGGATTTAGGCTAAAGGGTTTTGAGTTCTCAGAAAGTGTGATGTTTCAGGCATGTGATGACTAGGATTTTTCATTCTTTAATCAAATTAAGTGGTCACTGACAGCTTTAGTAGTGGTGCTTCCAAAATTCTCATTGTGTGACTTGATGTCTGGATTTTGATTTTCAAATTACCTAATCTTGTTCCCAAGATGACGTGAAATATATAGGGACTCACCCACGGATTCTCTTTACATTTCAGAATTATTTAAAAAATGCTGCCTATGCAGAGAAAGATACAGCTTTCACTTCCTTCTCATCTGCATCCTTGCTTCTGTGGCTTACAAATTAAATACATGCATAATGGCAAAGCACTACAAGAACAACTATGGGAAGAAGAACAAGTCAACAAATTACACTGGATGAACCAGTTCAACCTAAAATTGCTTACCTATTGTCAATAACAATATCATGCAGGATGCAAGAAACTGAAAGAAGATACTACAAACTGTATCCTTTTTTAATCTACAAAACCCAGGCCTTCTAGCTTTACTGATTTCATTTTACTAATACAAATTTTCCAAAAACATTACTGCGTGACATTTATTATTTTTAGTTATCTCATTTTTTAGACTACCACTATTCTGAAGAAATCTCAGTGGTTCACAAGATAAAACATAGAATAAAACAATATACAATAAAAAAAGATACGCAAATTATAGAGTACAAACCAATTAAAAATATAGACTTACATTAGTTAGCAAAGTAAAACTATAACCCAACCACCATGGAATCATATCTCAAATGGTCTCTGGATTACTTAATTTTGAGCTGTTCCTGGAAGGAAATCCAGATGTGAGGCTTGGGTGTCACTGGGAGACCATTGTGGAGGACCAGTGCAGCTACTGCAAAATAGCACCAGCAAGCTTTCTCCCCTCCTCCCCCCACCTCTCCACCACTATTAATTTCCTTCAGATCAACCACTGTTGGTTTTGTAAAGATTAATCCATGTAGCTGATTCTAATGGAAAAATGTAGACCTCCAAATAATTTAATGCTAAACTATTTAGGGCTCTGTAGGTTAGCACCAGCACTTAACTGCATCCATTGTTAACCACTATAGAACTCATTGGGAGGTATAGTGTACTCCTAGCAGCAGTGTCAATTAGCACATGGACCACTGCCTTCTGAGCCAGCTGTTGTCTTCAGGAGGTCTTTCAAGGCATCCTCCTCTGGACTACATTCCAGTAGTCTAAATGGCTGATGACAAGGGCATAAATCACTGCTTCAGTTTAGTTGTATGGCTGAAATGTCTTTAAAGTGTTTGAAACAAACACTTGAAGCAGCATAAAGATCATCCTAACTTTTTCACATCATGGGAACACCCATGGAAAATCCATATTGTTACTTATCCAGTGATTATCAATCAACACATGTTCAGTTTCCCTAAAGTAGCTATGTAATATGTCTTCAAAATAACCCCAGTAATTCTAATCTTAGATAGTTTGCTCTTACTTCAGAAATGAGCAACACAGGACAAAACTATATCAGAAAACAATAACAGAATGATATTTGTAAAATCCATATAGTGACTATATTTCCACATCCCTCTAAATTGGATTGCTTGATTTTTAACTTAATGTAATCTATGTTTCTTGCTACTATGGTTTATAAAGCAGTGCCTAGCTTAGCATTAGATATGAAAGAGGCAATATATCTTGTTAGCGACACACATAGAAAGGGTAATTGCAAACTGGAGTAGTGTAAAACTGCCCACACATCCACTGTGAGATACCTCTTACTATGAGAAAGCCTTTTCTAACATTTTCTAGAATTCTACTTCTATATAAGTTTCACTTGGTGGTTAAAATCTGTTTCAATTCAAAGCAACTCTGCTCCATCATGTCAGTAGTTCAGCTATTGAAGACAGAAATCATGTCTCTTTAATATTTTCTTCTCTAGATAACAGAACCACTATTCAACTATCTATCATTTCATTGATTTGGGAAATTTCTCCATCTTTGCTACTCTTCCATCAAAGATCTTGTAACGATTCTTGAGAAGAAACAATAATGGGCTGTGAAAATATTTTTAATAAATCAAAAAGAGTGCATTTCAAATTAAGGGAGAATTTTGATTATTATTGTTATATTGTACCATGTACCCGGATAAAGTGTCATTCTTCAATAGACAATGGAGATAAGAAAGGTATAGCAGAAATCAAATAATCGTGATGTTTGATTGTGTTAACGCTAAGGCTTACATAATTTTTTTCTAGCTGTGGAAGGGAGGATTTGGACTGTATTCAGGCAGCAAAATATTATAGACTGGCACTGTATCCTGCGCTTCTATCACCTTAATTTAAATAATTGGACACATGAACCTGGAACTTTGAAGAGAGCTGCATGAGAAGATGCAAGGGTCAGCATCTGGATCTAGTAGAGCCTTACTTAGCCTTTCACTTAACAAATGAGTTTTGGCATATTTCCAGGAATATTTTTGGAGACTGGAAAGCCTTCTTCATAACTTCAACTGAAAAACTATGATTGTTAGTTTTTCCCGAAAATGAAACACTCTCTTTACCTATTCAGATTGATGATTATTGTACCAGGTCTCAACGTTCTCCTTAAATAGGTTTAGATTAAGGATACTTCTGATAGCGCTAAATGTTGAAGAAGTTTTTTTATATAGAGATATTTAAAAAATCTTCATGGGAAGAGCCTTTTGTTCTCATGGGGTGTGTGGCAGATCTGTCAATGAAGCTTAAAACTAAAGTTCCACCCATAAGAGCAATCAGCACACTTTTATCTTTCCGTGCTAGAAATAATGAAGGACAATATATTTGACAGGCCTCATGTAACTCCCAGCTTCTGCCAGTGTCATTCAAACTTGCAATGTTACATACAAATGCAAGTGGATGATAGAAATTCTGTACTGTTCATTATTTAATTTTTAAAACCTGAACATGTTTAACCTTCAGGACAACCTTGTCTTAATCTGCTTCTTATTGTTGGACTATTCCTTGATGAGGCTTTTTTTCCCCCCTTGATTAATTAGCAAGCTGGAGTGGGAACCACTTTCTGAAACAATGCCTTCATCGTTTTGACTAATTTGCAACCCAGCCTTAAATCTCAGCGAGATGTGTTTAGCTGTCTTGTCCTGCATGTTCTGATTCACAAACTCCTGTTGTGGCAACGTTCTGGGGAAAAAAAAAACATTTTGTTTTCTTTTTTTAACTTTTGATTTCTTTTTTTTAACTTACAGATTGAGACATTTTCACTCAAAATAAAGCTATTTCCTAAAAATAGTTTTTTTTCCTGTGAACCATATTAATATACTCCTGCTTACCTTCAATTGCTTTTAGAATTGAATCTAAAAATACCCCCCCACCCAAAAAAAAGAATAATTCCTTAGCCAGCTTTTCCAATCTGATGCTCTCCAAGAATGTTGAGACTAAAATACTCAAACTCCTCAGCCAGAATTTTTGACTACTCTGGGGGATGCCATTCTACACACCCAGAAAGCAGCAGGTTGGAGAACGAAATTGCAATGTCAGTTTAAATGCTTTTCCTTTGACATTTTTATTTCTGCATGGTGATGATTGAAGGGCCCTTAACCAAACAAGATGTAAACGAACTACATAAGAAAAACATGAACAAGAATTGATTGTAAATATGCTTCACATAATAATCTCTATTGCTGAAGTTCACATTTGCAATGTGGATTCAAGAAGTAGCAATACCTACTGTATGCAAAATGGGATTATCGGCAAGCTAAGAGAAACTCCAGAAATTGCAGAAGCGTTTTTGAAAACATAGGAAAGACCCTAAGGAAAAAACTCCAAGATTAGGTAGGAGAATAAATGCAACCTCCTGAATGAGGGTGGTTGAATCCTATAGATGGAACAGTCAACTGCCAGCCATAATGATATAGTTAAGCTTCTTTGCAACAAACAACAGTACAGATAGAAAAGGTTTGAAATGTCTGCCTATTGCAGCACTTTCCCTACCTCCCTCTCTGCCTTTTATTGGATAGTCTGGTTCAGAGGTGGGTTTCAGCAGGTTCTGACTAATTCTGGAGAACCGGAAGCGGAAATTTTGAGTAGTTTGGAAAACCGGTAGTAAAAATTCTGACTGGCCCCACCCCCATCTATTCTCTGCCTCCCAAGTCCCAGCTGATCGGAGGAAATGGGAATTATGAAGTAACCTCCGCTTGGATTGGGGAGGGAAGGGAGATTTTATAGTATCCTTCCCCTGGAGTGGGGTAGTAATGGAGATTTTACAGTATCATTTCCCTGCCATGCCCACCAAGCCACGCCCATAGAACTGGTAGTAAAAAAATTTGAAATCCACCACTGTTCTGGTTCTATAAGGCTCTCCATTTTCTTTAGAAATGTATTAAGTATATGATAACTGTGGCTCAATATGTAACCTTTTCAGAGGAAGTGAAAGGTATTTTGTGGTCTCTGACTAACAGTGTGGGAAGTTTCTACATGCCAGTTTGCAAAGAAACTCAAAGAACTTTACTGCCAGATTAGTTTATGTGCAAGGTGAACAGTGAATTGTGAACTCATAAATCATTCATTTTAATGAAGTGGAACTCCAAGGACCACATCTTTAGGTTCTCAAATCCTTATTGAGAACAAGCAAAGAAAGAGTTATCTCTGTCTTCCAACTTAGAGCAGTATTGAAATCATAGTTAGAATCAGGCATGCTTGCCCTCTAAGACCAGTCTGAAGGTAGCCAGAAGTGGGATCAATCTTCTGCATGTAGAAACATAAACATAGCCTTTAATTCTGCATTACTCGAACTAGCAATTTGTCAAGTGGTTTCTAACACAAAGACTGAAAAGTCTGCCTTCTTGGTTCAAATCAAGAACGATTCGGTATTTGTTCTTTGTTGTTGTTTATTAAGCGTTAAAACAGAGGCCTCTGAGACATATATATATATAAAAAAAATCAGGTCCCAAAATCTGATATCTGCAAGAGAATTTTTTTATTTACTTGTTGATTAATAAAAAGTAAATACTGTTTTCCATTGTGGTTTAAAGCATTAGAGTAAAAAGGCAAACATAAACATTTAATAATAACAGTAGTAAAATGATAGTCAGATTACTTGGAGAAAAACAAGCATCCATTTTATGTAAACTTTACGAGGTTAAAATGGATTTTCTGGTGCCCCAAAGATAACAATGTCTATGTCTTCATAAACATGACATGAAGAATTTTTTTGTTGTTAAAAATTATAGTTAATATGGCTGTGTCTACTGAGACAGATCATATTGCTCTTGTCAGGACCAGGGATGTTGAAAATGAGTAGCTCTTTAATGCTATAAAAGGAATCCAAAGGCAAAGTTAAGAAACTTATATTCTAGATCAGAGATCTTCAAACTTAGCAAGTTTAAGACTTGTGGAATTCTAGGAGTTGAAGTCCATAAGTCTTAAAATTGCCAAGTTTGAAGACCTCTGAACTAGATATTCTAGATTCCACTAAATCTTTCAGATATGGAATTTATATAGTTTATGGGAGAGAGGTTGACAGATTTTGTTTTGAAAGTGGCAGCAATTGGCATTTTGATGCACTATTCAGCCCCGACATAACTTTCAACAGCTTCCTTTTGAAACTCACACAAAGTTTCATTTGCTTTGAGAAATGGGCAACTTTGCAAATGGAAAAGCTGCATATGCTTATCAGTGCCTTTGAAATTATAGTGGTTACTGAGTCAGATCATCGGTCTGCCAATATTTATACTAAGTGATCCCAAAGTGTGCAGTCTTATGAGTCCTCTGAGATAATATCCCAGGAACTTCTGCCGTCCTGAATCAGAATCCCATTCAACCTCAGAGAAGGGAAATCTTGTATTGGTTCCCCCTCCTTCTCCAAGTTGATTGTTTCAGAGGTCAGGAAATCCCAATTTCGAAAAGCCGCAAAAAAAATGATGCTAGGGATGAGCAAGGGAGACTAAAACCAGGGTTGATGGAGTTGAAGCCAAACCTGGAACTGGATCTAGAAATACTGTACAACCATTACTTTGTCTACCTCCATCCTGCTGGGCTACAGCCAGCAAAGGCTTGGGCTTTTCTAAGCACTCCAACATTGGACTAGTTAAAGACACATTAGGTTTGCTCTGTAAATGTCTTCCAGATGGATGGAGTTATGATTAAAAATTACTCATCCAGCTAGGAACGCAAACCACTAAAGTCTTCCATTTCAGTGAGATTACTTATATTTGAAATAGACATTACTACATAGTCAGAATGCACTGAAAATTAGATTGTAATATATAGGACATTTAGCATCTCTCCTTCCCCAAAAGTACAACACACACTTGCTAATAGATGTAACTCAGTCTCAGCACAGTGTTCATTTCATACATTATCAAATTCTGGTTGAATAGCTGATGCCACATAATGACACTACACAATAATTATCTTTGTCCAGGAATGAAAACTGCATGTCAGCTACACTGTCCTACCACACCTAGAAGAGATTCACACTTATAATAGCAAAAGGGGGGGGAAATAATACCATATATTACCATATATAAATAATACCATCTATATGAGCCGCAGTGGTGCAGTGGTTAGAGTACAGTACTGCAGGCTACTTCTGCTGATCACTGGCTGCCAGCAGTTTGTCAGGTCGAATCTCATCAGGCTCCAGGTTGACTCAGCCTTCCACTCTTCCGAGGCTGGTAAAATTTTGGCGGATTGTTGGCGGCAATAGGCTGACTCTGTAAACCACTTAGAGTGGGCTGTAAAGCACTATGAAGTTTTGGTGCTATTGCTATTGCTATATATTAAAGGAAACTAATATGGGAGTAAATCAGTCAATAAAAGTATATATTACATATCAGAAAGAACAGCCACATGTATAATATAATATTTTTAATTGTTGTATGTTGTCCAGAAGCATTTTCCATGACAAAGGTTGTATAGAAATGTGATGAATAAAGAAATAAATAAAATATTTACAGGATTGCTTATCCCTGACGGTTTCTGCCTGTCCTAACCTATTGGGTGAGTTTTAGGAAATTTTAAGGGGGGCACATGCCCACTTTCTACTTTGCCCAAACTACCTTGCCCCTTGCTCATGCCACAGTGACCACTTGCAGCTATCATCTCCCCAAACACTTGTATATGGATGATAATATAACTTTCCTTCTTCCTTGAGAAAATGTTTGGAAAAGTTTTCAACTTAAGGGGGGGGAAAAGCAAGCAATAGCACTCAAACTTATATACTGCTTCACAGAGCTTTGCAGCCCTCTCTAAGTGGTTTACAGCAGGGGTGTCAAACTGGTGGCCCGCAGGCTGGATGCATGATGTGCAAGCCACACCGACCCCAGCTCCGTGAAGGGGGAAAACATCACAAAACTTCACATGACAGTAACATGATGTGGCAAGTTTGACACCCATGCTTTACAGAGTCAGCATATTGGCCCCAACAATCTGGGTCCTTATTTTAACAAACTTGGAAGGAGGGAAGGCTGAGTCAACTTTGAGCCAGTGAAAATTGAACTACTGGCAGTGAGCTGAATTAGACAGCAAAACTACATTCTAACCACTGTGCCACCACGGCTCTTATGTCCCAGACCAAAAGCAATCTTTAAGTCTGGGGCATAATTGGAATGCAGAGATCATCCTTTATCAATCAGGAAATAGCCATTTATGAAAAGAGGAACAAATCTTTCAGGATGCTCTCTACCATACTATCTGAATCTTTCTGTAGTTGCTTTAAGTTAAATTAGCATAATACTAGAGGCAGAAACTTTTTTCTGCAGCAAACCAGGATTGTTGTTTTTTATTTATTTTACTAGTACAGATAGGCCTCAACTTATGTCAGTAATTGAGGCCAGAATTGTGGCTGTAAGTCATGAAAATCATTAAGTAGTCACTGTGTGATCGGACCTGATTTTACAGCCTTTTTTTGTAGTGGCTGTTAAGTAAATGCTGCAGTTGTTTAAACAAATGCACTTCATCTCATGGATGGTCTTTTGCCGGAAACTGGAAGCAAATGTGGGAAACTGGCAAAAAAATAAAAGCTGAAAATTATCGTCATGAGACTGTGGGGTGGTCCAGCCACCAAACCTGTGAACCAGTTGTAAGTACTTTGGGGGATATTCATCATCACTTTGAATAGTCACTAAACAATCAGTTGTAAAGTGAAGATTCTCTCTCTCTCTCTCTCTCTCTCTCTCTCTCTCTCTCTCTCTCTCTCTCTCTCTC
>JANHFM010003925.1:0-11137 GCA_032468115.1 Grayia smithii
GGTTCAAAAAAATATAAGACAGGGTCTTATTTTCAGGGAAACATGGTAGTTATTCAGCTACTATCAGGTCAAACCAAAGACGACTCTAAAAGAATGTTTATAGAGATTTTTGGAATACTAAGACTGAAGAAGTTAGTGTTAGGGTTCCAAGTAACAGGCCCAAGGCAATGAAGACACTGAGTTCTGGAGTTTCCTCAAAATATGAATTTATTAGGAATGTCATATTGCCACAGCTGGTAAAAACCCAACTGAAGGGCCCGAGGTTTTCCCCACCCAAATCAAAACCAAAGTTCTTGCCCCCACATCCATCACATGGTTCAATCAAGTCACAGTCCCATCTCTAACGGGCTTTGGTCCTGCCTTTCCAACACCTGGTGAAGCGTCCTTTGCTCCCATAGGAAAGAATGTTATTTTGGCTACACATCTCCCCAGCTATCTCTACCTCCCCACTTCTGTTCCCCCAGCTCCAACCACCCTCACTGTGGCAGCCCTGAAGATGCTCCCAAAATGGCTTCAGGGCTGACAGGATTATTTCTCCTGTGGGGTATTCCATTGTGTTGGAGCAATCATAGTGTTGTGGTCCACCAGCAGCCTGTGGAAGTGGCAGCAGAGTCGGACAGTGTGGAGGCTGAGGGGGAACATGGGCCAGTCCTAGAGACTGAGGAAAGCCTGGATGAGGGCTCTGCGTCAGAGGCAGAGATGGGGCCAGGGGCATCGGGGAGTGATGTGCAGACTCTGGAGCCTCCAGTCAGACAGCAGAGAGGTAGAGGAATAGGAGGAGCCTGTTCCTAGTGCACACATAAGAAGAGCTGCCAAAAGGCAAGAGCAGGTAAAGCAAAAAGAATGACTCGGGAGTAAGGCCAAGAGATGATTGGCCCATCCCATAAGGCTTTAAAGAGCAGCAACGGCTCTTGGGCTCTCTATAGGAAAACAGTTTGTTTCTTGTCTTGCTACATTTGTTTCTTGTCGGTGTCTCTTGCTTCTTAACTTTTGCCAAGAAAAGCCTTTGGCAGGGTGCCAAAATAGACGAAGGTTGGTGATAAGGCTGAAGGATTGTTTAGAAAGAATTTGTTTTGAATTTAATTTGGACTAAGCTGAGAATGAAGTAATTCTCAGCTGTTCTAATAAAATATGTTTGTTTAGGATTGATTGTGTCTGGTAATAACTACTTGAACGTAGGTCACAACAGAACTAAACTTGTGTTTGCATATTGCCCGTATGGAAAGCAGAATAATTTATATTTTGCAAGATGTCCAGCTGTCCTACAGCCCACATCAAAATTGGCCATAGAGAACAATGACCAGGTATCATGGTACCTGTGGCCACCCCAAGTGATTCTAAAGGTGATTCTTAAGCCTCAGCTGTGGGCATAAAGTGCAATAAACAAAATCACAATAGGACTATCCCCCCCCCCTCAAAAAAAACAAAACCCACAAGCAAACCTGAACTTATTTTGCCTTGGTTCTTTGAAACTGGTTCCTTTAAAGAAAAAGGAAAAATGGACCAAACTCTTGTCAGTTTCACTTCTATTCCATTTGTTTGGTTTAGTGTTCAAAAACTGCAGACCTGTCAACTAATTAATACACTTTGAACTTCAGGAACCAGAATTGAGAGGTAAAACAAAATTACCTTCAACATGGATACAGAGTCAAAACAAAGATTCAGACCATCCTATCTCCATCTCTTTAACTGATATACAAAGTATATATTAAGCAGAGAATATGAAGAAATTCAAAGACTTCAGCGCATAGTTTATTACATAACAACAGAAACATTAGACACTATACATTTCATGAGATTTCACAGCACAATTGACATTTATTATTGCTTATTGGCTCTTTAGGTTTGCAACCCTACTTCCATTTTAAACTAGAACTTAGAATTTACTTGACATATGCAATAATCCACTACAACTTCTATAACTTTTCTCAAAACAGGTTTTCCTCTTTTATTTCCCACATCGAACTAAAAGCATTACCCATTAAAAAAAAAAGACCAAAACTTGATTAGGCCCTCTTTAATCTTTTAGAAGTATCATTTGGGGTGGTGCGGGGAGAAAGTCACTTCACAAACAGATTTACAAGGATAAAGAATATTCAAAAACAAAATAGGAGAAACTAAAACATCAAAAGACATCAAAAGATGGTATGGACAAAAGCCATGCACCCTGCTTGAGTGTGGCCAGATAAAACTAACCATGTTTGTAAACATAATTTTACATAAACAGAGCTTGAAATTTGACAGACAAAAACATTAGCTGAAGAAGATACCTTGCTAAACTTTGACAGCTGCTATTAAATAACTAATTACTAGATGACTGATGCATTAAAAATGGGGACTTTAATTATAAAGATCCTCTATGTGTTTTATCTTAAGGTCTCTTTAATTATCCCCTTCTGTTTATGCACAGAGCAGGAAAACACTTCATCTTACTTTACAGTAGCTGTGAGCAAACACTGTTATCTCAGAAAGCAAAGCATCTTGTTTGGTGATTGACATAATGATGCAGCACCTAATTGCAGAAAATATCCACTTCATTAAATGAAAGTGTTCATCATCATGACAAAAAAAACTTCACTTGACACACTCTACCAGACTCAGTCTTTCAGGGTAAGGGGCACTTTCATTTTATACTTCTTCCTCATTAACAATGATATGGCCTTATAACTGTTTTACTTCACTAGGGATGGGTATTAAAATGAGAAACATGGCAGACACAGGATCACAATAAAAGTCCCTTTTGTTTTGTACACTTGTGGATATGGCACACATATACAAAAGGGGTCAGACTTGCTCCATTGTCTTGATCCTAACATGTGAATGCCACTGCTCAGAATGATTTATATTCAAACAATAAAAACAGTTAACCTGCTTAACAAATAGAAAGTGCCTGAGGGTTTTTTAAACAGGTGGCAAAATAACCTTTCACACTATTGGCTGCTCCTTTTCTTTTAGGGAAGTTGATTCTCGCAAGAGGATGATGTCACTTCATTTTACTGCCTGTGGCTTCCATGCAATAAAGACAAATGAAGCCAATTCAGAATGAAGCCAATCATTATTCAGAGTTCCTTGCCACTCCTCTACATTTGCTGTATTTGTTCTTAGTGACTTTATCCCAGAAACAGATTTGATTAAGTAAGTCCAATCTTTGTCCTTGAGATAAAGTGCAGGATGTTAGGGAGGAGATTTATTTTAATGCAAAATCAGCTGATTGGTGATGTGGAGTGAATTTTAAATGAGCACTGCTGTAATAACTGACTGCTAGGGTGGGATTATGAGGAAGCACCTCAGTCAGTGACTTGAAGATACAATCTGTTTCAAGGGAGATCTGAGGATGGGGAAAGTGCTTGTATCAGTAGAAATTCTTGAGTGAGAAGACATGTTTTCATGCAGATAATTGAAAGAAAGCTGGCAGGTTATTTTCTTTTCTTTTTGTTGTTTGATATATAAATTTATTGGGAATGTTGATTATAATGGTAAAATCTAATGCAAACTAAAGGGAAGAGAAATAAAGTTGCAAAGAAAAAGAAGAAAAATTAAGAATATAATAAAAAGAATATAAAAGAGTTCCAA
The DNA here is from genome assembly GCA_032468115.1 of Grayia smithii. Classification (NCBI taxonomy): domain Eukaryota; kingdom Metazoa; phylum Chordata; class Lepidosauria; order Squamata; family Grayiidae; genus Grayia; species Grayia smithii. The sequence continues at coordinate 3,574 of JANHFM010003925.1, forward strand.
CTTCATCACAACAAGCATAAATAAATTTAACGATTCTTCACCGTCTGTATGGTAAAGATTACAGACAATTGCAAAACAATTGCTTCATCACATCATCATGAAATTACTTTTCTTTTTTAAGTCTTCTACCCAAGAGAGATCTATTTCTCAAGATAATTTGCTTATTCTCTATGCTTAATTCCAAAATTTTGCCATACAAGTTTCAATATTCCAAATTTAGCTGAACCCTTAGTCTGTTTATAACTTTTTAGATCAACATTTATTTAGTTTTTTTGCTGTTATTTCAGAATCTTTACGTTATGTTACTAATTTTTTTTATTCAGAGTAGCACAAATACTTTCAAACCTGTCATTCTGAAGATCTTCAGTATTTTTTAAATGATTAATAGGCAATTTCTGAAAGTGATTAGAAAGTGAGCTTTGCAAACCTAGTGTGTTTTAAAGGGCCCCACCATAGTTGTGAGCAAGATGGTTAATTCCTTCATCACTCTGGGCTTTCCCATAGAAAGCCCATGGAAAGTCCTGCAATGTCCTCATGAGGAGCAATCACCCAGAGCACATGTGGGTTAACTCTCTCATCTCCTTATCCAGAGAGATTCCTAGGAAGCACTAGTCCCTTGGGGCTACCACAAGGAAGAGGGGGTCAGTCTATTCTCCAAAGCGTCTAAAGGCAGGTCAAGAAACAATGGATAGAAATTAATCAAGGTTAGAACCAACCTAGAACTAAGGAGAAATTTCCTGAGAGTTAGAACAATTGCTTCATAGGTTGTGGGTGCTCCAACACTGGATATTTTTAAGAAGAGATTGGACAACCTTTTGTCTGAAATGGTATAGGATTTCCTGCTTGAGCAGGGGATTGGGCAAAAAGATCCCTTTCAAGTTATTCTATTATTCTTTGCTACAGTAATGAACTTCATTTTCACAAAGCTCTCTTTAGTTTGCCATACCAACCTCCTGGCAGGCTCTTTTTCTGAAAAATAAAGTGTGCTTCCCCACATGATTCCTCAACTCCTACTCTAGGTTACCAGTTTTACATGTAAAAGAATGTTATAATGTTACACCAATATATATATTAACACACATATTAGTATTCATCATTCTTATTTACAGTTTTATAATCATTTATATTTACATCTCTTTGTTTAATGTTGTTCAATTATTCCAATTTAAAATTTATCAGTACTAACTTAAACATTTTCTGTTTTGGTTTCTATTTTCGAGCCAACTGTACATTTTATTCCATACTTCATAATAGTCGGAATCATCTCTCTCTTTTAACTCCATAGTCATTTTATTCATTTCTGCACATTCAAGAATTTTCCTAATTAATCTTTCATCAGCGGGTATATTGATTTATTTCCAATTCTGTGCGAATGTAATTCTTGCTGCGGTGAGAATGTGTAGTATAATGTATTGGAGTTTTTTAATTCATTTTTGAGTCCAGTATTCCTAGTAAATATAATTCTGGTTTCAAATCTGTTTTTTGCTCTGTAATTTCTTCTAGCATTTTTGAATTTTACACCAATATTTCCTTGTGATGGGGCAAGTCTACCACTTATGATAGAATGTTCCAGATTTATCATTACATCTCTAGCATTTTGGAGATAAGTTTGGATACTTTTTGGCCAATCTCTTTGGAGGCAAATGCCATCTATAAAACATTTTATAGAGGTTTTCTTTGTAGGCAACTGCTGTTGTAAGTTTATAGTTCCTTCTCCATAGTTTGTGTGTCTGTTCTAACTTTACCTTATGACCAAAGTTCTTGGCCCAACTAATCATTGTTTTTTTTTTACTACTTCTTCCTCCATTTTATATCTTAGAAAATTGTATAATTTTGTAATCAGTCCCCCCCCCCCAATAAAATTTTACCCAGTTCTAATTGTTTCTCATGTATGCCGAATTGTTCTTGATCCTTTTTAGTCTTGTTTTAATTTGAAGGTAGGGCCACCATTATATATTTATTCCTTGCTTTTTCAATGTTTGTACTGATTTTAATTCTCCTTTTTCATCTAAAATTTCTGAATATCTTACCATTTTACTAAGATCTATCTAATTAGCAAAAACAAAATGTGCATGCAATGAAAAAAAAATGAACAAACTGCAGTTTCTTGAGAATGGAAATAAATTACAGATTTGCGAAGTCATGGATCATATTTAGACTGCTCTTAGTAGAATTGGTGGTAGTGTAAACATGCCCTCAGTTGGTTAAATAAATCATTCGTCCTTGCCTACTCAGACATACATTTTCTATCTCTGTTGTGATTCTGTCAGTTAAAACAATCTGTGTTTCTATAGAAATATAAAATATACTTTCTCACCAGCTTCTTCTATTCACAAGTCACATGTTTCTCCTTCTTTAAAGCTTTTCACACTTTTTTTATCTGGATCAGCAAGTAATGTTAGGTATCATTCCTTTATCTCACTTTCCCTGCAGCAGAACTGAACTTGTTAAAATCATGGTGAATAGCCTCCTAAATATTTATAAAAAGACATGAGTGCAAATCTCCTTCAAGTATAAACCAGATTATACAGTGAAAGCATAAAAATGTTTCAGGCTGTTTCCACAGAACTTCCACTTCAGATACAAGCTGCCTTGACAAGCCAAAAGTGAATTCTTCATTACAGACCTTCTGGCAAACAAAGATTTGACAAGTGTGTAAAGAACTCCAGAAATATATATTTTCTGAGTACATTATGACTTTATTTGATTGAGACAAAGTCTGGCAATTAAAATATCTAAAAGAAAGCTGATATAATGCAGCTGAGAATTGTAAATCAAGGCTGTAATACAACTTCTCTCTGCCATTGTATAAATTCTTTGATGTTGCCTGAAGCAATGATACAATCCCCTTCTCGTCTTCTGAATGTGATTGAAAGACATTGTATAAGATTTCAGTTTGCTGTAATAACATGTATGGATGAATTAGCTTAGAGTAATGCCAACACCCTGGAGATTCTTGTATGCTAAACAGGTTTTTATGCCTCGCCCTTATTTCTAAACTGAGTGTGTGTGTTTCATTTAAAAACATAAGCACACTTTTAATAGGTTTCTGTTTTAAGGCAATGAACTTTTGTATATAAAATTCTCCTTCCGAATTTAGCTCTATGAATTGTTAACATTTCTCTCCCAATGGAAACTGTGTCCCTGCAGTTAAGAAACCCATAGCCTGTTTCATGATAAATGATAAAAGGATGAAAAGAGGTCATTCTTATTAGAAGTAAGGTGATCAAGCAACAAAATTAAGGTATTATACTCCATTTTCATTATAAGATATCTCAGTATAAATAACTTATTGTTCAGTTATGTGCAAAACAAAAGATTAGATAGCCTTATTCAAGGCTGTTTGAATAAAACAAGATTCAGATCTGCAAAATTTGGGAAATAATTCTGAATTAATTTTATTGCAACTCTTCTATCATTCTTGTATCTACTATTATTAGTCATGTTTAATATTTTATAAACTGCCCACAGTCCTTTGCAACTGAGGTAGATAATGCATTTTAGATTATATATATATATTACGCAGTTCAAACTGGATATTCAGACTGTGTTAGGGCAGTTCAGATGTTCAGTCTGATTTGAAAACAGCTATTTCTTCATATGAATCACCTTTGAATCAACTTTCCAAATTAAGGATTTATATAATCCTGACATTGGGGTATCATAAGAGACTGAATCTGAAAATCATGTATATGCCTATCCCCAATGCCAAAATAAGCTGAAATTTGTTTTGTCTCCCTGTTCTCAGAAGAGAAAAAAGGTACGTTTAACATTTCCCACAAAATTCATTTTAAAAAAATAAATGTAAACAGCTGGGACAGAAGACACCAATGAAAGTCAAAATCAAAGTATACAGGATGTGAAAGGGGATTTAATAATAGTTCGGATAAAAACATTTTTAGCATCCACCATTAATTCTATTAATTTTGGGGTTTGGTTTATTGTGCATGTTTGTTCATCACTTAAATTTTGTCTTCTGAAAACACTAGAAAAAGTGAAATGATTTTCTAATGAATCTCAAAGTGGGACAGATCAGTAGTGGGTTGCAAATCCCGTCACTACCAGTGGGTAGTGTGGGTGCACGCGCTTGCACATGACACTTCTGAGCATGTGCAGAAGCATCTGGGCAGGTGAGCGGAGCCGTCCACCGCCGCTCCCAGTTCGCCTGATCCGGGGCGAACAGGTAGCAACCCATCACTGATGGGGATGTATATTACATACATAAAGGTTTGTCCCTATTCATGAACTGAATAGTAAATTTTGCTCTTTTTTATTCTCCCCCAAAGGCTAACAGGAATCAGGTAGAGAATAAAACAGAACAGTCATAAATCAGTTTTCATTAGAGTTACAAGGAACTATAGACAGTCTCAGAGCCCAAAGTTTTAGCAAGAAGCCCACATCAAACATCAGGGTTCAAAAAGCTGACTGCTCCACACAGGCAAGCATAAGAGTCACAGCTTTAAGGCAAAGCTGTCACCAGCAAGGAATCTGTTTTCTGAGGTGGCCTTAAATGCCCAAGATTTCTATATTCTTTATGTGGGTATAGCTGAAATTAGGAAGACTTGCTCTTGCTAAGATCCACTCCTACATCATCAGAAGCCTTTTTCTCTAAGCAGTAACTCATTTTCTAACTTCTGCTTTCCATCAATTGGTACCTATTTCCTCAAGTTTTGAGGCACCTTTCCTCCAGTTCTAGATCTGAATATGCTATATCAGAATCAGGAGAAATGGGCCCTGTGTCTTGTTTTCTCTCTGCTGATTCCTCAGCATCTGAAATGCTACATTCATCAGCTTGGTCATTTTCTGAAGAAGATTGTGTTCCTCACTAGGCCCTCATGTTTATGTAATACAAGGGAAAGCACTTTTTTTAGGACCAATGAGTACAGGTGGAATTTTGAGTCTCCAAAATCATCTGTCATAGGATTCACCCAGAAAGCAAAATGTGAATTTATGCCTTATCACTTTCTAGGTGATGCCTTTCTTAATCTTTATTTCCTTGGAGAACCCTTGAAATAATATTCAGGTCTCAGGGAAGACCTACCTAAAAATAGGAAAAAAGAGAGGAAAACTTTATACAATTCACTTCTAACCTACTCAATCCACATTTTACAATAGCAAAGCAGAAGGCTATCAACAGAGACACAGCACATAACATCTCCCAATCTTTAAATTGCTAGCATAAACCATATTTATTTTTTTAACGCTGAATCTCTCATAGAAAGTTAGGTTTCTGTGGAACCCCAGCTGAAGAGGGCTGCTCAAGTACCAGTAGTACTTTATCTCAGTTTATCTTCGAGTTGCTTCAAAATGAGATTGGTGGCAAATCAATCAATCAATCAATCAATCAATCAATCAAATAAATAAATAAATAAATAAACAAATAAATATACATCTTCATTTATTTTTTACTTTTTTATATCATTGGATATAGTTCCAAACCAAGCCATACACATCTGTAACTATAAAATACTAAAAATGCCCATGAGTGCTGTTTTTGTATATACAGGTAATCCTAGAGGCAAGCTTTGTTTGTTAGCATGTCAGCTTCCACTTAATTTTAAATATTTTTTTAAAAAATATAACAGGTGAAGCAAAAGAACTGAAGAACTGAATTGCTTCTTCACCATCTCTGTATCACAAAGTGCCTTGAGGCAAAGTGCAACTTCCTTACACAGTTCTAATACACAGAACTGTTTATCTACATAACACCATCCATGTTACGCACTTTATTTCATCACAGAAAAGTAAAGTATATATAAAATGCAATATCATATGTTTTGTGGATTGTCTTGATATTAGTAGACTACTGCTGCTTCTACTCCAATGAAAGCAGAGCAAGGAAGTTTGATTTGGAGTCATTGATAACTAATTTTTATTATATGTATAAAACCAATATGTGACCATTTTAAAATTGTTCACCACTGTAGATCAGAGACATTATCAAGTTGTCATGGCTTTGAATGAAGAAATCTGACCATTCTCAGCTTCTGCTTCTTTTTAAAACTTAAGTTTTAATGAGAGTGTACCCTTCAAAATAGGAGATACTAAGATCAGAAAAATATATTCATTATCTGGAATTTTTAACCTCTTTAAGGTGACATAGGTAATATGACTTGGAAATGTTGTCTTAATCACTGCTGATCAGAATCAAAACTTGCAGCTCAGCATGTTGTCTTTATATGCACAAATAGTTGTCAGTCATATTAAAACAATTGTTTTAAGTACAGGAAACTTTTTCAGAAGGATACTAGTGACTCACCTATATTGAAACAATTGGCTTAAGCTCAGTGAGCTGTCTTAAGAAGGTACCAGTGTCTCAGCTACCCAGAATTATAATCATCATTGCTTTAAAACAAATATCTCCAGAAAACCCATACTTTTCTCACTACCAGACACCATAATTTGTCAAATCAGAGAGAACCTACTGCGCAATATGGATAATAAGGGATAAAATAAGAATTTGTACTTGTTTTGTGTAAGTTGAGTGCACCTGCTAAATGTGGGCTATTACTGCAGAAATGTTAATTTGTGAAACATAATAATTTATATTGGTTGTTATGAGTAATTTTGGTACTCAACATCATTGAATCTGCAGTTTGGCACAGCTATATTAGTGAAGAGGAAAAACATGGTGTTTTGCACCTGTGCTCCTGATTAATGCAAATTTTAATAGGTTGTTAAAATTAGACATCTCCAGGCTGTCTGGTTACTGACCCCTGTTGCTGTGTGTTTATGTGTGCAAAAGTTCCTAGTACTGTTTTTATCTAAGCTCTGTTTACTAAGAGAAAAGTATATATATTATAGAAACTATTCATGTTCCATGCATTATTGATTGGAAATATTGGTATGCAGCCTTGTGTTTTATGCATCATTTCAAGGGATGATTCATTTTCAATTTGTATGAAATTTAACCTTTTAATTTTTTTTTAGAAAATATTTTAGTTGCACAAAGATTAGAATTAAAGAAAGAAAACCACCGAGAGTTGCAACTCTCACCTACTAATCAAAATTATTTTAAGGATATCATTATAATATTCCTTTAAATCCTTAATTCTTAATATAATACATTTAACAAAACATTACATATATAAACTATTTTATGGAATTTAAAAAAATACATAGTCATCCCAAACAATAGAATACTTCTTCACATATAGAAAGAGAAGTCAGTTCTTCCTTATATAACAGGGCATGGTATCCTTCCAATCTTACAGAATTATTATTATTTGTGTGCAAGAAAGCACACAATATACAATTTTGTTATTCCTTATAATTTCCAAAGTAAAAATATAAGTATATACAAAGCTTAATTAGTCTTCTAGAACAAAGCTAATATATAAAATAACTTCAGATCAGCCATTATACCACTTTAGTCCCAGTTAAGGAGCTTGGTTACTGAAGTAATAAGTGAATAAAGTTGAATGACCAATAAATTTAAATAAATAATATTTTTTAAAATATTTTTCTAAATATCAAATTTACTTCTTGACACAGAAAATTCAATGTACAGAAAATGCATATCTTACACAAGAGAGAGGGAGAGGGAGAGAGGGAGAGGGAGAGA
>JANHFM010003925.1:36672-50054 GCA_032468115.1 Grayia smithii
ATCTGCTGAACTGCAGCTAGCAGTCAGCTGAAGTAGCCTGCAGTACTGCACTCTAACCACTGCGTCACCTCAGCTCTGAAGGGATCTCTTCATTTTTCCACTGTTGTGCAAACACAATTCTTGCTGCTGTCAATACATGTAAGATTAGATATGTATTCCCTTTATTATACTGCTCTGGTAAAATACCCAACAAAAATATTTCTGGTTTAAAATCAATATGTTGCTTTATCATTTCTAACTATGTATGTATTTTAGTCCAATATTTTTTTGCCTTTGGACATGTCCACTACATACGATACTACGAACCCAGTATCTGATTACATTTCCAACATTGGGGGACATGTTTTCAAACATTTTTTCTAGTCTTGCTGATGGTAAGTGCTACCTATAAAACATTTTATACAGATTTTCCTTATAGGCAGTTGACATTGTTAGTTTACAATTTCTATCCCACAATTTCTGCCATTTATCTAACCAGAATCTTTGATTTTGAATCCCTTCTACTTTTACTGCTTATCCATGTCCCTTGTGGGACACCTCATGTGGTAAAATACCATCTCACCAAAGATGTATATAAATAATTGTAGTTTTATTTATTCATCTCTGAGTTAAACTGGACAGGATTAATGAGACCCCTGTAGTAAAACAAGAGAGCTCAGAATCTGATGCCCTTAAAGCTTCATAATTTTTATGTTATTAATAGTAATATAATGCATCAATGAAACACTTTGCAAGTAGTAATTAATTGTCACAACACTCCTCTGAATTCTTTAACAGTTATAAATGCCACTATTCACTGTCCTTAATTAATAGCCTGGTTAAAGAAAGCTAATGACTTATTTCTTAAGTCTGTCCCATACAATACGGCAAATGTCTCTCCTGTGGCCTCCTTAAAATTAAAGAGCTGTAAGTGTTCAGATTACTTCAGATGGGACTTAGAAAAAGAGACTTGACCCATGATAAAATGACAAGAGATTCTTAAAAGAAAACAGCTCAATAAAGACTAAACTTAAATCAGGTTTACCTTTTAAAGAAGCAATGCAATTAGGCTAGTTTAAATCCTCCAAATTTTTAATGTGGATCTTCAGATTCTTCCCAAGATCTGTTTCTTCAATTCTCAAATCCAGATTTGTGTTATTACTTAATGAACTTGTCCTCCTGTTACAAAACTAAAAATGGAAGCTTTACACAAGTTGCAATTGTATCTATTCTTTTCTTCATTATATAATTGAAATGCATCATTTCTGGGAATGAGCACCTCGCTATGTTTTGGATCATTCTGGATTGAAAGGATTAGCCAACTTTAAACTGTTGCCCAGGGGACAACCAAGTATTAACAGCATTCATTCTTTGGGAAGGCTCCTTTTATGATCCCGGTGGCTTCTGCTCTTTGCAATTGTAGTGACATGCAGATAACAAAACATATGTATATCTGCCCTTTGTGTCCCGATCTGTGAGGACCTCATGGCAGCACAATAGAAAACAATTAATGTTGTTGGTTTCTGGGCAAGATCTGTTTAATTTGTACATATTTTAATCTTGTATATTTTAAATTTATGTTATACAGTAGGCCTTATTTTAATTGTGATGCTTCTGACACAAATAAACAAACAAACATGGAGATAAGTAACTATTACATTATTAACACTTTGAATTGTGGTTAGACATGGGTTGGAAGTGTAAACCTAGTAAGTCTAGGTTGAGATACTGTGGAACTTTTAAATTATTTGGATTGTACACATCCATTTCACCTCAAGTTTATTTTTAGCTTTCACAGAATGTTCTCCAAAAGTACATATGTACAAAAAATACTAAAAGCCCATCTTAAAGGAACAGTCCTATTTACATTTAAGACATAACTCCTGCTTTGTAAAATATCTTACCAGGCGTAGGCTTCAAAAATTTTAGCAAGGGGTTCTTGGCCCGATTGCTGGGTGGGCATGGCCATGGTGGGCGTGGCCTAGTTGGCCTCCTGCATCATGGTGGGGTGGCGTTTTTGCTCTTCCTGGATCCAGAGTCTTTCCTCAAGCCTCCAGGAGGGCAAAAACAGCCTCCCCAGGCTCCGGAGGCCCTCCCCAAACTTTTGCATGCACTCTGCACTTACCTGCATCCAAATAGGCTGCATGGGGATCCTGGGAGAGGTGGGGTGGAGTGGGCAAGGCGGGGCAGGACCAGCTAGGGGTGGGATTTTGGGGTTCTCCAAACTGCACAGAATCTTAGCTAGAGGTTCTCCCGAATCCCTGCGAATCTCAGCAGCCCACCCCTTTATCTTACCCCTTGAGATGAGATCGATTCCCACCCTTCTGACTTTCTGTAAGAGCCTGAAGATCCGGCTCTGCCAGATGATTTGGAACCCCACTGGGGGAGCTTCAAACTGGAGCTGTTGATTAAGTAAGGCTAACACCCTCTCTCCCCATGCATCCAGCTGCCTCCTTCTCCATCTTATGTCAATGATTTTATTCTGTTTGTATTATTATTTTATTGAGTATATTTAGATTTGATTGTTGTTATGTTGTAAACGACACAGGGTCTCTTTGAAATGAGATGGGCAGCAAATGAATTTCAAAAGAAAGAAACAAACAAACAAACAAATAAATAACAGCACTGCCATGTTGCCCCATCATCAATGTGGGCTATCAACTGTTTCTAGAGGGCAGGAACAGACTTCACTATCTTCTACTCATGCCCAATTTACTACGAATGTAACTACTGTGCACATTTTTCTGTTTTGCATTAAAAGTATTGTTTTCCGGTTTTTGTAGGTTCGGGCTTGCTGCCCTTTTTCCTGCTCTGTTTTATTTTCTATTAAGACAAAAGGAGGTGAGGTGTGCCCCTCACATAGTCAAGGGTTACTATCCTGCATTTCTGTTGCAGATACTGTTACCGATGCACTGTTCCAGTAGCAAAGTGGTTATAATGTTTGCTGGATATACAGAGGGTCACAAATCAAAACCTAGCTGAAACATTTTTTTTGAACTATCTAATTTTCCACTAACTTCTCTAAATACCTCCCTAGAGCACCACTGAAACATTGGAATTTTCTCTGCTTAAACTTGCTACCAACATGTCCCAAGCCAACAGACATTTTTAAAGCCGTTTTACAATTCAGCCCACAGCAACACAGAATAGGAACATTTTAAAAGTATAACACAGATGGGTTTTTATCCAATAATTTATTGAAGCCGTTAATCTTTATTTCTGAACTCATGGACATAAAAGTATTTTACCCCTCCCTGCATCTTTCATCTTAAGTATCATTAGTCTTTTAGTTATTCAGTGTCATTAATCTGTTTTCTGCTTTTATAAAAGTGTATTTGTGCAAGTATGCTTTCTACCATTATTATATGCCACAGGTAGAAGAAACTGTCATACTAAGAGTGTGATAATAAATAGTTATTTTATTCTCCAGCATTTTTATGGTGTTGTTAACTTGCTTTTTTGGGGGGGATGGTGGTGGTGGTAATATTGTTTTATTGTCTGGTTGGGTAAATTATCCAGAACACTGTACAAATTCTAAAATGGTAAAAAATTAATGGTAAAAATATAAACTGTATAGTTATATTATATAGCCCTAGAATTAAACCTCAAATAAAGTGATTTTGTTGGCATTTATGGAAGTGAATTCCTCTCATCCAGTCAATTACGTTATGTTTCAGGATTCAATTCTTTAGAACAGAATTTTAAACTATTAATAACAGAATTTAAAGCTGTTAACAATCCTAGGAACAGGAGGAATTATAATCCCAGATTTTTATTTTTTTGCAAAACGAAATAAAGGGCTAGATCAGAGCTTCAGATAGTTGTTTACCCCTTTGGCAAGCTCAGTTAAACAACTACTTCTCTGCTCATAAATAATCCTCTATATTCATCTGACAGACTATTGCAAAATTAGTCAGGGCAAAAACCAGGACTGTTCCATCTAATACAAACCTCTGGCAATCTGAGAACCTTGCCAGATCTTAGTTCTCAGATCTCTCCCATTTGTCATTAATTCCACAACTATATCAATCACTTGTGGCTTCTTTGAAATTGCACTCTGCATTCCCTCTGATAGCTTCTACATCTTTTCCCCAATGCCTGTTTGATTTCCTCACTCTAGTCAATGGATTTCCTCCTTAGGCTGTTCAAGTTTCATGAATACTCAGGTTTGTCCTCTATTTAGTAACTTTTCCTTGACCTCTAATCTTGATATCATTCCTTCAAGCTATCTAGACTCTTCCATGTTTCTACTTCAGTTTATAACTACTTTCTTGGTCTCACATTTTATTGATGTGTCCCACACATTTCTTTGATTTGCTCCCAGTAAATTCTGCCTCACTGTGTTTTATAAACTGTTTTTCAGTATATAAAATAAAATCAAATTTCCAGAGTAAAAAGTTCAGTTCAAGAACTCAAAAAACTTTTTGCATGCGATACAAGACTCTTGAATGGATTGTACCAAGGGTAAGAATTTGAAATATTCCACATATAAAAACAAACAGTTCATTTTATGCCAAGCAACTGAAAATGTTACAATTCTGAGTGACAAAATCTACCCAGCCTATCTCACTTCCTCCCCATTTTGTCCCATGCTTATGTAAACTCAGATTTAATGGCAGCCAAATTCATACTCTTGATATTTCTTTGTGATTCTATCTCATAGACCAAACGGATGCCAAATGACAAAATGACATGACTGTAAGATTGTTGGAGAGAATGACAGAAGTAGTAGATGAATACGATGGTTGAATGGAAAAAATATCAGAAAAAATTCTAAAAAATTAAATCTCAAAGAGACCTTTAGCATTATTAAAATGAATCTGGATTTTTGAAACAACTCAAAACATATTTTTTAAATTTTAGGATACATTTTACTACTTAAAGATTAGTAATTTTTAAAAAAAATATGTTTCATCCAGGTTTCACATTAAGATGCCTAGATAAGTAAAGAGAATAAGCATCAAAATATAGGGAGACATATATTGCCACAAAATCAATCACAATGCATTATGCTCCAAACATTCTGAAATTTCAGATTTTAATCTTCATCTGAAACAACACTGGTGTCATTGCAGTTAAGCTCCAATGCTGGGCCTTCTAGAGAATTAGATACTAGGAAATTCTCTTCCTTAGATAAGATGGTTATGGCCCAGTAACATCTTGTCTTAGGAAAACATACTAAATCAAAAAGGAGATGTTCTGAATGCCCTGAACTAATCATATTTCCAGATAAGGCCCTTTATAGACATTATATTCCAATTTGGCCCTCCACAAAATATCCCGGAAGGAAATGCAATTGCTAGTACTGGGGGTTTGAGCTATTATGTAATTCTGCTGTAATAAAGGAAGTTAGAATTAAGTATAGGTGCTTTTCAATTTGCCAAGTAACAGAATTGTTTATTGCAATGAAGACTAACTTTTTGATGGTTGAATTAAGTAATTAAGAATATTAAGAAAAAATATTAATTAATATTTTCAGGGATTAAAGATTACAGTGAATTGGATGGTTGTCCATATCTTGCAGTTGTTTTCCTGACTGTTCTGTTTTGAAGTTTTGTATTGTTTGGAAGGGAATAGGAAGGGCTTTTTAAAAAGATGTCCTTAGTTTGCATCATCATAGCAATAGCATTTAGACTTATATAGCACTTCACAGTGCTTTCCAGCCCTCTCTAAGTGGTTTACAGAGTCAGCATATTGCCCCCCAAAATCTGGGTCCTCATTTTACTGACCTCGGAAGGATGGAAGGCTGAGTCAACCTTGAGCAGGTGAGACTCAAACTGCTGAACTGCTGGCAGCCGGCAATCAGCAGAAGTAGCTTGCAGTACTGCATTCTAACCACAGCACCACCATGGCTCATCCTAAAATTGGCTGAAGATTGAAATGGGGGGGGTGGGGGGAGAGAAAAATGATTTGCAGACCGCCTATTGCTATGCTACATAAGGACATGTTCAAATGACAAGAGAAATATAGTACGGTGTCACCGTACATAAATTGCACACCATCTACATATATATTCTGATGTCATGATGTACTGATAATCAAGATTTCATTTTTCAGACAAGATATCCTAGAATATAAAAAGCAGATTCATTTTATAGTTTACAATGCTGTGTATGAATGTTTGTGGTCCAGATGATTAATAAAGCTTGTGATCTATTGTGACATATAGTAATTAAATAACATAATTATGCCATCCACCTACAAAGGTTAATTCTTATAAAGAAAGACACTGCTATTCTTTTCTTAAAAATGAACTATCTGTATAATTTTTAATTTGATTTTTTTCCATATGCACACAAATAATTAGAAGAGTTAAATCATGCTCCCACTAAAGTTACAAGAGAAGCTTATCAACTGTGGTTATACTATAATTATTATTATTATTATGAAATGTGACTGGGAGCTCAATAGCAATAGCACTTATATACTACTTCACAGTGCTTTACAGCCCTCTCTAATTGGTTTACAGAGTCAGCATATTGCTTCCAACAATCTGGGTCCTCAATTCACCCACCTTGGAAAGATAGAAGGCTGAGTCAACCTTGAGCCACTCAGAATTGAACTCCTGGAGTGAGCATGAGTTAGCCCTGGAGTACTGCATTCTAACCACTGTGCCACCAAGGCTCAATGGTTATTTGTTTAGTGTATAACATACTGTACAATATCAGGGAAATCTACATATGTTAGACACATAATGCAGTTCTGAGACCCAGAATGCTAGTTCATTCTGTTCAGCACTTACATGCCTATCCTTGGTGCACTGTTGGGAGACAACTAGCTTTCCACCAGCTAACTAGTGGGTGCTCGGGTTGCTGTCTCTAACAGGCTTCTCTTCCAGTTTTTCCTCGCCTTGTGTCACAATGCCTTGTTTCCAGCCAGGTCCCGTGCCAGCTTCTCCTCTCCACACACATACAAATGAAGCTAGGTTTTTTTCCACCAAAGTGGTACCCTTTTATTTTGCATACCCAATATTGTATGCTTTTGAACTTCTGGATGGGCAGAACTAGAGATCGAGAATGGGAGTTCATTCATTCATTGAGCCAGGCTTAAACCGCTGGAGTGCAGACCACTTTTGTCCAGCAGTCCTAGCTGCCTTAAGCCTCTGTGCCACCAGATTAATGGTAATTGATCTTATGGAATTTCTTTCCACTTAAATACAGCTTAGATTGCAGTCAAAGCTACATCTTAATTTCAGTTACCAAATAATTTATTAATAAATGTACTGCTAAATACTGATGTATTTTTTTCAAATCTAACTTGACAAACAGTCTGTAGTGAACTCACGAGCCTGCATAAAAGAGTAGATATGGCTTCATGTCACCTTAGAAGCCACATGGAAAAAAGATATACCATTTCCCTAGAATGTAGTCATTCTTTCAAACCTCTAGTCTCCAAGGAAAGTTCTACAAAAAGAAGTGAACTATAAAAGACTGTGGCACCTGATCAAGGTGGAAGTGTTCCATTCAACAAGAAGAAAAAAAAGAAGGTTACAATTGTAGGTGGCTCTCTCTTGAAAGACACAGACACTCACATTTGTTGACCAGATCTTTCATCTTGACCTTTATACTGTCTCCCCCATATTAGAAATGTGACAGAGAAACTGATAAAACTTACTGACTTGCTGACTATTCATGCTCCTGAATAGACTATTCATGATCAACCACTTAGGTGTGGATAGTACTGCAAAGTATGATCTCCAGCACATTAAAAATAACTTCATAGCTTTGTGAAGGATCTTTCATAACACACAGCTTTGTCATCAATACTTCTGGTTGAAGGCAATAGTCTAGTAAGAAAAAGAACATTTTTTTCCCAAGTAAATTCCTTGTTGCAACATTGGTGCAACCAACCGAGCTTTAGATTTTTCAACAATGGTACAAAGTTCGGGAAGGAAACAGAATTCATCTCATCAAGGAAGAAAATACATCTTCAGATGATGGCTGGTTAAAATGGGCAGGATTGCTTTAAACTATAATACAAAGTGCAGAAGTTGTTAGACCATCAATGAGTAGCAAATGGATGATCGTAAAACTACCAGCGAATACTAATGGATTAAATTCAGCTGGGAACCAAAATGTAGTGGAAATTACTAGTTTAAGTAAGAAACATAGAAAAAAAATAAAATAAAAAGGAAGGTGCCTTAATGCACAAACTTTAGGACATAAGCAAAATGAACTAGATGTCATAAGACATCAAAACAAGCATGACATAACAGGAGTTATAGAAACATGGTGGGAAAATCTGACCAGTGGAACATTGGGCTTGATGGTTACATCTTGTTTCAAAGAACAGGAGACATAACAGAGAAGAAGTAGTAGTATGTTAGGAATCACCGCATATAGAGGTCCACTGATACAATGGTAGCAAACGGGTTTGCATTTAGGTAATATAAAATGGTGACCTCATGTCTTATGAGTGGTCTGCTACAAAGCAAAAACCAGTCAAGAGGGAGATGAAGATGTATTAAAGTAAGTGGATTTACCTAGATTTCATTTAAAGATAAAGATAAACTTCCTGCGAAGAGCAGTGTCGTAGCCTAGAGGTAGACCTCTCACCTCACAATCAGGAGACTGAGTTTGATTTGAGGTAGTAGCAGATCCTTCTTTCTTTGTGCAAAGAGTAAATATCTGCTGCAAACTCTGCATGGGTATTTGGAAGGGCATCCTGGTCAATAAATGCTCAACTCCAGTCGCCCCAACTCCACAGGGGATTACAGGGTTGTTAAAAGAAAAAAAAGGGGGGGAACTTCCTGAGAATAAAATCTGTGCAACATTACAGTCATCTATTCTGTGGAGAATGTGTGGGTCTCTTATCTCTGTCAATTTTTAAGTGATTTGGGCAGTTACTGGTTTAATGGGTTTATCAGCATATAGCAAGGAGTTACACTAGATTAACTTTGTGAGTCCATAGATGTACAATTTTAATCTGATAGTTGTATGTAATGGGCAACAAATATTTTCTTGGCATGTATTAACAATAGGAAGGCATATATCGCTTTATTTTTAAATTATAGCTTCTTGTATCCTCTATAGCATGGGTGTCATGTTGCAGTCATGTGATGTATTGCGACATTTTTTCATGGAGCTGGAGTGGCCATGGCCTGTGCATGATGCATCCAGTCTGTGGGATGTCAGTTTGACACCCCTGTTCTATAAATTAAGGTCAGTGGATTTCTTCTGAGATCACATATTGCAAAATAGTTTCTTTTAATGAAATGAACAGGTGCCTCCGTACATATGTTATGCTTCTGAAAATTGCATTTATATTTTTGTGGGATTTTTTTTTTCATCTATTTACTGAAATTTCTTCATTGTATGGAGAAACATTGCATGAAGCAGCCTGAAATACTATCCGTCTCTTGGATCAAATTGTCTTCACACTAAATGGCTTTGGATAGTACTAAGTCTTAGTTACAGAGCTGAACAACAACAACAAGAACAGAATCTATTCTTATTTTTCAAAATTTTCTTTTACCTATCATATGTGTGAGGGTTTCTATTCCTCTCCTTGCTTGCAATTGTCAGCAGCAGCCACCACCACTTCCTCAGCAGTTGGTAAACCTCATTCCAAGCTGTAATACACGGAGTAACAAATCTTAAAACTAAGCCATGAATCATTTGCATTTATGACAGATGTTTACCCAGTTTGCACACTGGGCCGTGAACATGGTTAATAAAAAGTGAAAGCAGAGCAAAGTGAAATTATGATTTCAGACAGAAATTAGAGCAATGAGAGCATTACTGTGAACAGATGTAAAAAGAAAAAAAAAAAGCAATGATTCAAGAAAACCTTTGGGAAATGGAGTTGCAAATCTTGGTGATGTGTTAGAAATATGTTTGGGAAAAATAACCTGTTAGTATTGTGGAAACATATTGGAATTAAGTAATGCTGGGAAATGCAATGCAAATGTAAATAGATTAGTGCATTGAACTCCTGGTTCTGCAACACCACTGTTAAGAGAAAAGTATGCTTGAGACTGAGGAATAATACTTGGGAGGATAGTTCAACATGCCTTATCTTGTTTTCTAAAACATGCATTTCTAACATTCCTCTAAAGGATAAAATATGTTTCCCAGTGGAATACAACATGATTTTCCTGACTTGATTTTATGTTTCCAATCTCCTGCTCCATAGATTGTTCAGAACAGGAACGTGCTGGAATTTATGACTCCACTCACCTGCAATTTTAATAAACTAGCTATGTGAAGGGAGTCATCAAAGCATGAATGAATATCAAATACCACAGAATCTGGGTAAAGAAATAAGCACTAAATGCTAAAAAGTGTGGACTTCAGGATAAATTTATCGACTTTTTCTATAAACATAACAAAATGTCACAATAGTGTTCTCAGTGCATTTTGATAGCTTTTCCTTTGAGGAGGAAAATATTTGTAATGTCTTTACAATAGAATAGTAGATTTTTGTTTTATTTATTCTTTCAAGAATAGTTTCTTAGATATCATTGTTGGAAAACAAGGGTAGGAAATGGTAGAAGAAGGATATTGTTTGAGCATTTTGGAACTCAAAGGATAATTATATTTTGATCTGTACTGGAAATTATGGATCAGGTCAGTTTGTACTGGAATTTGTAAAACTAATTTCTTTCAAACAAGTCTATTTTATTAAATGCTATTCAAACAATTCAGTCTCTATTAGTCAACTGGATACAAAATAAATAAAATTGGTTTTGTAGTGATGACCACATTTAAACACTTAGAAAATGTTTCAATAATAATTGAATTAGTTAGAGAAACAAAAACAGGTAATGATGAGACTCATAGTAATCACCAAAAATCAAAATGATACTGTATTAGCATTGGCAGAACTATATTCATCTACCTTCATCCCACCGCCCTGTGCACTCACACAGAGCTGCCCTCCTCAGGGTGCCATCGGCCAGACAATGTTGGTTGGTGGCGCCCAGGGTGAGGGCATTCTCTGTGGGCGCACCGACCCTCTGGAATGGGTTACCCATCGACCTACGGACCACCCCTGACCTCCGCTCCTTCCACCGGAACCTGAAGACGTGGCTGTTCCAACAGATTGGCTGATGTGATTGGGTTCCAAATTTTATCTACTTTTAAATTGTTTTTAATATTAATTTAAATTATTGTTGACTGTTTTTAATATTAACTTAAATTATTGTAGTCTGTTTATTGTCTTTTTAATCTCTGTGAGCCGCCCTGAATTCTTCGGGAGAAGGGCGGCATATAAATTAAATAATAATAATAATAATAATAATAATAATAATAATAATAATAAAACATCCATGTATCAAACGGTCAACTAGTAAGTTCCTCCAGCTCCCAGAATATTCTCTAGCCCTTCATATTTATCTTTTTTTGGATACATTAAAAAATAATCATTGGGTTCCACTTTCCCTCCTTCCTCATAGTTAGAAGAAACCTTGTAGGTTATCTAGTCCAACCCCCTGCCCAAGCAAGAGACCCTCCCCTACACCATTTCTGACAAATGGCAGTCCAATCTCTTCTTGAAAGCCTCCAGTGATGAAGCTCTCACAAATTCTGAAGGCAACTTCTGTTCCATTGGTTGATTGTTCTCACTGTCAGGAAACTTCTCCTTATTTCTTGGTTGAATTTCTCCTTGATCAGTTTCCATCCATTATTCCTTGTCTGGCCTTTGGGTGCCTTGGAAAATAGCTTGACCCCCTCATATCTTTGGCAGCCCCTCAAATATTGGAAGACTGCTATCATGTCTCCCCTGGTCCTTCTCTTCACTAGACTTCACTCTTCACTAGACTAGCCATGCTTGGTTCCTGCAAACGTTCATCGTATATTTTAGCCTCCAGTCCCCTAATCATCTTGGTTGCTCTTCTCTGCACCATTTCTAGAGTCTCAACATCTTTTTTATAGTATGGTGACCAAAAGTGAATGCAGTATTCAAGATGTGATCTTACTAAGGCTTTATAGAGTGGTATTAGTACTTTACTTGATCTTGATTGTATCCCTCTGTTAATGCAATTTAGGATTGCATTGGCTTTTTTGGATGCCGCTGTATACTGTTGTCTCATATTTAATTGGTTATCCAGTAAGATTCCAAGATCCCTCTCACAGTTATTGCTATTAAGCCTAGGTGGGTTCCATTAGCATTCATTAGATTTTGTTTAAAGAAAGTCCCCTGCTTTATCGTACACTTGCCCAATTTTTTTTTTAAATTAGGAAAATTTTAAAACATTCAGATGGAGCAGACAGTCTAGTGGCAACAAGACAAATATTCATAGGCGTATAGTTGTCTCTAGGTGCCAGAATGGGATTCCAGATCTTTCAGCCTGGATGGATTTGCATTGCAAGGTACCGTAAATTCCGGCGTATAAGATGACTTTTTAACCCATTAAAATCTTCAGATAAGTGGGGGGTCGTCTTATACGCCGGGTACTGACCTTGCAAGATTCATGGCTGGCAAACTCTTTATTTTAACTGCAAAAGTTGGGGGTCGTCTTATACGCCCAGTCGTCTTATACGCCGGAATATACGGTAATAGAATAATACTATCAACTATATTACAAAGGGAAATGGAAACAGCCATTCCATGGCAGAATATAGTATCAATTTAAAAAAACACACACAAATAAAAGAAACTGGAGTGAATAAGATAATTTATTTTTAATGCATTTTTAAGATTATTTGCAAGGATGCACAATAAGCATCAGAGAGAAGTAATTCTAAGACAAAGCCACTTTATGCTGGTTTAAAATATAAAGTGAAATGTGCAATAATAGTCAAACCCAAGCAATTTGGGTCAAACCCAAGCAATTTCAAATCCTACTAATTATGACAGGAATGTTAAACATCACTTAAACATTTCCTCTTTTATATTAATGTGATACACTGGCTAGCTTTTTTTTTCAGTTCTTTAGCATAATTATGCCACAAGTACCTTTTCTACAGATTCAAGAAGCCTAACCGAATTATATTAACTCTTGTATAAATCTTAGCCAAAATAGAAATTAATTTCTTTCTCTCAAGGTTTGGCTTTTTTCCTAATGAGACAGAGACTAGGCCAAAGCATTTTACATTACTAAAAAGCAAGCCATTTTTTTCTTATCACTCATTCTGCCTCACATAGATTTTCACAACACCATTTCACGCTGCCAATTCATCTACTCTCTTAGCACAAGAGTCTGGAGCGGATACCTTTAAAATCTTTATTCATACTTGAGCTTTGTACTTCTATATTATTATTATTATTATTATTTTTAATCCCATTTATATCCCGCCCTTCTCCGGAGACTCAGGGTGGCTTACAATTAAGCACAAGCCAATGTTCTTAGCAAATCCCTTCATTCTTTGTATATGCCTGCTTATCAGGGCTTTTGCCCCCCAAAGTGGCATTTTTACAAAGTCAGTTCATTGCCCCCAACAATCTGGGTCCTCAGTTTATCT
>JANHFM010003926.1:62362-72925 GCA_032468115.1 Grayia smithii
ACTCATTAGTTTGGAATACTAGAATGGTTTGCACTATACCTTGACAGTACTTGTTTTCCTTACAAACTAGTTCAACTTTGTTTCTTTTAAATCTTGCTTTCTTTACACACTGCCTGCTTTGGACCAAGAGCTCTGTTTTTAGGGAAAGAGAGTGGACTGGGGGGGGGGGCTCTGGAAATAAAAGTACCACAAGAGAAAAGGGGCACTCTGGATTCTAGACTCCGAGTTTTCCCTTAGCCGGGAAGCCCTCCTTATTCTCATTCTTCCCAATTCCTTCCCTTCTCACTCCTGGATCCTTCGTCCTCCCCCCCCCCACTTCCTTTTGTTTGAAACTCCTTTCAGGGTGGGAGGGAAAACCAAATAAAAATGGGAAGAAGGCAAGGACAGAAAATGCTACAGGGCTGCAAAACAGGAGGGCATTTTTCAGCCGCTTTCTGGGACTGAACAGCCCAGCAAACTTCATAGCCACATGGCTGCGAAGCTTGCTGGGCTGCACCCCCCATGCTTATCCCAGCTACAAGGCAGGCAGCTTCGGGAGCCGCTTGCCAGCTGGGAGGGGGCCACCCACCCCAGCAAGCTTTGTAGCCACATGGCTGTGAAGCTTGCTGGGCTGCTCTTCCATCCCGGCCCGCCTACAATGCAGAGGGGGGAAAGGTGCTGCTGCCAGCACCATGATCTTCACGCATGCACATCCCACTGGACTTGCAAGGCAATGGGATGCGTGTGTGCGAAGAACGTGGCGGCGATGAAAATGGTGGCCAGGGTGAATGAGCGGCAACTGGGGAACTGGTTCAGGGGTGTCGCTAGTCATCCATCATTAACAGTTCAGCAAACTTGGCCAAATTTTCGCCAACGGTTCGCGCGAACCGGTGCAAACCGGTAGCAACCCATATTAAAACAGTTACTACCCTGTAGTCTCTAACCTAACAATTAGAGGTACACGTTCAAAGGTAGATCTTTCTACTGAGATTAACAATAAATGAGCATCTTTCTGCTTGAATAGTCTAGCAAGATTATTGTTCAGCAATAACGTTTCATATGCATCCTTTTAAAAGCTTCTGTTGCTTTTTCACGTATAACCCACAATTCAGAACCTCTAACTAAATCAACACAGCATCTTATAACAAAAATGACAGGGGAAAGGAAAGGATGTCATAACAAATTTAGGCCATGGAGCTTGGCAACCAATAAGACAACCAATAAAATAGATGTTCCCAGGAAAGCAAGGACTCTCCTAATAAGGTTTACATGTGAAAAACAATTTAAAAGGATACAGGGAATACTACAATTTAGATGCAGCCATTGAAAAGACCTTGCCTAGGATGATGTTTTGTTTCAGATAATACCTGTTTTGACAACTGGTATACCATTTAAACAAGAAGAAAAGGATATATCTAGATTTGTGTGGCAGGAAAAGAAAACCACAGGTTAAATATAAGGGGTGACACCGTGACAAGATGCAAAGGTAAGAGGAGGATTTACTTTTACACAATTTGAAATTGTACTTGGCAGCTTACTGTATGGTTTGGATGAAAGAGGTGTGGTACTGAGAAGTAGAAGGCTTTTGGAATTAGAAGAACATGACTAGAGATTTGGATGGCATGAGTATCTGTGGTATGATAATGTCAAGGTTAATTTGAATTTCAAAAATTATATTGTTAGAATATGGATCATGTTGCAGGATCTAATCTGGACCAATCACCAGCACCAGCGATTTAGTCTAGTGAGTTTTTGCACTCATGCTGGAGCCCATCCTTAGTGAACTTCTCTTTAGCAGACTATGTGTAGAGTAGAGTATATTGTTAGATATACCATATTGAGATGCCATGGGATAGATACAATTCAGTTTGTTCCCAAAAACACCTAGCAGAAGAAGCATTTTGCAGATGAGAAATAATACACAAATACAAATGGGTAGTTTAACAACGAGATACAGTACTAGAATTCTGTCATGTGGAATACAAAATAACTTAAAGAGAAAAACTGATAGTAGAGAGACAAAGTTGCCAATAATTTTCTTATTACAGTTTAAAGGTTTAAAGTAGAAGAGAGTTTAAGATTGAATTTGAAATAGACTTATATAGACATGATGATGAAAATGCTAAAGTGAATAAACTTGTGAAAAAGTGGGCTAAAATTTTGGTTGTAATATACAGATGGAATAATGGAGAACTATGTGGTTGAAAGCACTTAAATTTATAATCTTAAGGAGAATTACTGTTGGTATATACTACTTCATCAGATAACTTGTCTAGAATGTATAAAGATATTTCAAATTTATGCTGAAAATGTGAACAAGAAGGGATATTTAATTATGCTTGGTGGATGTAAATAAAAGCTGAAAAAATTGGATTCAAGTATATACATTGATTCAGAGGATTTTAAGGATTTTAAAGATTAATATACAATTGACACCAGACATCTTTCTTTTGAGGTTAATGGGAAATTAGAAAAAAAATTGGTAACTGCAGCAAGACTATTCTATGCACAAAGTTAGAAAGAAAACTACAAGGCAATACCTACAAGGAAACAAGATATGGTGACTATGATGGAATTTGCAGGGAGGACTACACTGACTTCTTTGATTAGAGAAAGGACAATGTCTACATTTATTGTTCAATTGACACCACTTCATGGATTTTTTTTGTGGAAAACAGAAAAAAGTGAACTTATCATTCACTTTATAGTTTACAGATTTATAGCTTTGATGATTAGACAGGAAATAATAGAGTAACTTGTAATTTTAGAGAAAGGTACATTTAAAATTATAAAGCTGCTGTAAGGAAGATCAGAAACTTCTGGTTTGTATCTTTTTTCCCTTCTTTTCTTTCTTTTACTTTTTTCCTTTTCTTACACTTTTAGATTTCTCTTTGATTTTTTTTTCTTTCTCCATAGCCTTAAAAGAAGGGAGATAATGTAAAGATGCAGTGGGACTGGGAAACACAACTATACAAGAGGTGGTATTCAGGAGGTTCTGACCAGTTCTGGAGAACCAGTAGCAGAAATTCTGAGTAGTTCAGAGAACTGGTAAATATGACCTCTGACTGGCCCTACTCCCATCTGTTCTCTGCCTCCCGAGTCTCAGCTGATTGGGAGGAAATGGGAATTTTGCAGTAACCTTCCCCTGGAGTGGGGAGGGAATGGAGATTTTACAATATCCTTTCCCTGGAGTGATGAAAATGGAAATTTCACAATATCATTTTCCTGCCACACCCACCAAGCCACTTCCACCAAGCCATGTCCACAGAACCAGTAGTAAAAAAAATCAAATCCCACCACTGAACTGTATGCAGTATGTCCACCCTCCATAAGACCCCAAAGACTGATATAGTCAGAATTAACTCACCATTTAACCAAAATCTAGTGCTGAAATCCATATTCTTAAAAGGATTATTGTTGATGTCTATGCCCTAATCCCTAAACGTATATCTGATACACTTTTTTTTATTTTACTGTCAGTCATATTTTTTGCCATTGTACACATTCCAAATATTTCAGTATTAATGGGATTTATCACTGAGTAATTTGATTTTCAGATATTGTAATTGCAAAGGGCAAGACGAAAAGCTGCATATGAATGAGCAATTTTAGTTTCATTTATTTTATGACTACCCCAGCTGTTCCAAATTCCCACTTCCACAGATGACTTCTGATTTAAGTAAAAAATGATGTAAGTTGGATGATATAAATTCATATAGTTGGTTTTGGAAGATTGTCCTAAAAACTTTGAAATACTGCAAAAATCTGAGCTGAACTTTGGCATTCCATAAAGACAATTTAATTTCAATCTTGGGCCAATTAACACTGCTGCAGAAAGTAACACCAATTTTACTCATTTTGTTTTGAAGAACTTTATTCTATTTTAACTCTGACAACAGTGAAGAGGCTGGATCTTCAGTATCTTATTATTATGATGATTTTGCTGTTATTTGGTATTTATTTTCATTTGTTATAAAAAGAAACATCTTCATACAGAATAGTATACATATTTGGTTATTTTAATAGGCATGTGCTTTGAGTGCATCAAATGCTGAATTAAACTGGGCAATTGTCAAAAGAATTTATGCCTTTCTAGGCAGTGTGGGATGTTTCCAAAAGGAGCAAAACATTTTGTTACCATTCAACACTTCAGAAGTCAGCAAAAGGCTAGATTGGTGAACTTGGTTTCAAATATTACTCATTAAGCCTTAAAAATGGAAACAGTTTATATCAAACACAATGCATATTCTTTTAATTATTGCATTTACTTCTCTTGTGTTTCCCTTTGGATGCTCAAGGTGGCATTTATGGTTATAGCCACATAATTTTATCCCCCAACAATAAACCTTTGATAAGGGTGGAACAGAAAGTAAGTGACTACTCTGAAGTTACCTATTGAGATCCATGGCCAAGGAGATTGTGATTTGGATTTCCAGAGCTAATTCCAATATCTTAATGACTACACTATACTACCTACCCTCAGTGTAGTTATTAAGATATAAGATAGATTGATGATATAGATATAGATATATATAAAATATGATTGTTCCTGAACTGTTTCTCCCAATTGAGAAAACAGAATATTGAATATTTAATAGTATCAAGAATCTAATGCATACAAAGTATCTGCTTTGCATCCATATAAATGAAGTAATTCATAATAAATTCATAACCATGCAAATTTTTCCCAGAAAATTGAGATCAATACAGGCAATCCACAGGTTAAAAACATCTGATTTAAGGACATCCCCTAGAAACTATTACCAAACATGATGGATAAGTTGTCCTTCCTCAAGTAGACAAAATGCTGAAGTGGCACAATGCTTTTGGGAAAGCATGTTTGGGAAGCAAGCTGAAACCACATGTTTTTAACATATAGCCATTTTTAGCAGTTCCTAAAAGCTTTGCTTCAGCACTTTGTCAGCTCAAGGAAGCCCATTTTATACTAGGCATTCTGTTTGTAAGTACAAGTTATGGCTTATATACAAATCTGTGTTAAAAGACAGAGGTAGGAAATGGAACTTGTTCTTAACCCAGGGACTGTCTGTATTGTATGTAATTAAATCCCAAGTATTAAGCTAAAGCAATATCACTTTCAAAATGGAATGACAAGCCAAGACATAAATAGCTACCATCTTGAGATTCTTAGTGGTGACATTAGAATAGCACATCAGCATTGGAGTTTAACTGAATGTTTGCAATTTACGGTAAGAAGATGGCTGAGCTTTAAACAGAAATGACAATATTGTAAACAGTCATATATAATATTCCCTTTTAACTTTGGGATTAGGATAGTGACTTGGATGACTTAGGATGTTGCAGCATCTATGCCATGTTCATTAGAATTTTCAGAGACTAAAGAATCCTGTAATGATCCCAACAAAAGTGTAGGATATAGATGAACATGAAAGCATGACATGCCTCTATTCTATTTAAGCATGAATGGAATAGGTCCTAAAATAAGAACCAGACATTTGTTTCTTCATTTTTAACCAACATCTTCTACTATGATGGAGCCTGGGCATCCTGGCCTTAGAGGTAGAGTATTTTAAAGTCATTACCCCATAGCAAGCTTTGTAAAATATTATCAAAGTTTTTACCCTTTCCAAAAAAAAACCCCAGACTTCCTTTTCAATGCAAGGTGCTACATAGTTTAGGAATAGCAACTTTGGTAGAACAGCTCTGAATGGCCAAATTGAGTCCAGTCAGTTCAGAGCTTGGAAAGCTTTGTTTTGTTTAAAAGCAAAACAGACATCAAAGAAACATACTTTACACAGGTAGTCCTTGACTTACGACCACAATGGAGTCCAAAATTTCTGTTGCTAAAGTGAGACATTTGTTAAGTGAGTTTTGTCCCATTTTATTATCCTGCTTGCCACCGTTGATAAGTGAATCACTGTAGTTGTTCAGTTAGTAATTAACTGTCGTTAATTGAATCTGATTTCCTAATTGACTTCACTTGTCAAAAAGTCCCAAAACGTAATCATATGACCACATGACACTGCAATTGTCACAAATATGAGTCAGTTGCTAAGCATCCAAAATTTGATCATATGGCCATGGGTATTCTGCAATGGTCATAAGTGTGAAAAATCGTCATATGTCACTTTTTTTAGCACTGTTGTGATCCCTAAATGAACTGTTGTAAGGTGAGGGCTACCTGTATACAAAAACTAAATGTCTAAGAAGAACAACAAATTCCCTTGTTCCAAAGTATCTGCTCATTAATATATATATTCGTGCCATTGATTTAGTCTCAAGTTTTGGCAACTTCCATGGACTAATCCAGGGGTCTGCAACCTTAAATACTCAAGGACCCATTTGGAACTATTTCCCACAGAAAAGAAAACACAGGGAGCCACAAAACCTGGGTGGGTGTGGCCAACTCAATGTCACTCACTTCCACCAGTCACATGACACCCCCAAGTCACACCTACCCAGCTGGTCATTAGGGCAGAGAACCAGTTGTTAAAAAACACCAGGAACCACCAAATCCTTTTGACATATCTCTCTCCCCTTCCTCCCTCCCTCTCTTCCTCTCTCTCCCCACCTCTATGTCTTCCTCTCTCCCCCTCTCTCTGTATCTCTCTGTCTCTGCCCTGGCTACTTCTCCTCCGCCATCGCCCTTACCTTCTCAGGCCCGGCAAGGAGTGACTGGGAGGGGAGGGCGAGAAGTGGAGCCAGCTAGTGGTGGGATCACCCAACAGGGAGCCACAGCAGACAGCTCAAAGAGCCGCATGTGGCTCTGGAGCCGCAGGTTGCTGACCCCTGGACTTATCAATGCAGGCTGTTTGGCAACATTTTTCAGAAGGGATTTGTCATTTCCTAGGACTGAGAGAAAGCTCAAAAATCTAAGAGCTCAGGTTTTCCCATTCCTAGTCCTATATCTTAAAACAATTAGACCAAATTGGCTAGGACAAAGGTCTAATTAGATCTAAAATTCAGACTAACCTATAGCTTATTTTACAAAGAAATTAACCCTCTAATATCTAATGTTTTAGATATGGAGCCCTTGCTATTGCTAATTAACCCTTCTGGTAGATCTTACTACTTCTTGATGACCTATGCTGTGCTGTTAAATTTTTTTAAGTGTATATTATTTGCATTTACTCAATATCCAGTTAGAA
This sequence comes from Grayia smithii, assembly GCA_032468115.1. Classification (NCBI taxonomy): domain Eukaryota; kingdom Metazoa; phylum Chordata; class Lepidosauria; order Squamata; family Grayiidae; genus Grayia; species Grayia smithii. Next base: position 69,469 of record JANHFM010003926.1, read on the forward strand.
CTATAGATTTTTCAACAATCCCATCTTTATGGCTTGGTACAGTAATAGTGTTAAGACAACCATCTGAAAGAATTAGCAAGATAAATCTTTCTAAGTTAGTGTGAAAGTTCAACAATGACTTTTAAATCATTAAAAAGAAAAATTCTTATGACATTTCTAGAAATCCTGAAGCTGTTCCCCCAAGAGAAATTGATTGCACAGCTGAAGGTTAGATGAGCTTGAGAAAAAAAATGCAAACATCAGAATCTTATGAGAAATGATAAATTATATTTTATAGTAAAATCTGTCTGTCCTATGGAAAAGATTTTTAGAAAGATTTCTGCTTGGATACCAATTCCAAATATAGGATGAAGTCAACTTAATAAGTTAAGGGCTTTCATTAGAATATATTTGCTGCTGGACTACAACTTATGTACATAACTGTTGCTCTGGCTACTGCCAATTATGTGAAATGTGAAATTATTTGGAATGAAATCTGTTTGTTTGTTTGTTTGTTTGCCTTTCACTTTGTTTAGCCATTGTAAATAATTCCACAAATATTACATGGCAATTGTTCTGTAAACAAGGGAGATATTTATTTGCCTTAGCTCTATTTTGCAACACCGTGATTAAGATAAGAAAGAAAAATTGTGTGAAATCAGCCTGGGGAAAAGTCAAATGGAAAATAATATAGAAATGTTTTAAAGGTTTTTTCCATGTGTGGAGCAAACTAAAGAAAGTTATAAGCAAGGACTTTATTAAAAAGCCTTATCCCAATGTGATGCTTTGCCATATTGTTTATGTTAAATAGGGTATTCATTTTTAGAGGCTAATAGACTAAAATAATAAAGTACCTTTCTTTTAACAAGAACCATTATACATGCTATACAAACTGAGGGTTTTTTTTTCTAATATCTCTTAGTTCAGAAAGGTACATTTCTTAGCTTGGGCTTCTGTTTGCTTTGTTTTTAAAATCATTAATATTCCTATCAACATTTAATTTTCTGAAGCAGCCTTCTTTGCAAAAATTCTATGCTCACCATGCATTGTTGAGTTTATTGTTCACACTAACCCAGAGTCTAATAAATACCAAATAATAAATACCAAAAGACCAGTTAATGGGTCAGTCTTTCAAAGGGACCAAACTAGGAAAGCAATGCCATGGCATACTACTTTTATTATAATGCTGCAGTAAAAAATCTTACCATTTTCATTGTGCTTCTCCCTCCTTCCTTTATCTTTGTGTGAACTTGGGAGGGGCTTATCTGACAGATTTACTCATGTTACTTTCTTACTCCTCTTTTATGTAACCATTGCCTTCATAAGTAGCCTTCCTCTTGTGCTTCAGGACCATTTCCTCTACATAATACAAAGAATACATCCATTTTAGAAGCAGTCAATAACAGAGTAAGAAGAGACCTTAGAAGTCTTCTGGTATGACCACCTACCCAGGGAAGGAATCCTCAGATTAGGCCAGTGGCTATCCAACCTTTGCTTGAAAACCTCCAATGGTGAAACACCCATGACTCCGTGATGTAGGTTGCCCAGCATTCAATATTTTTCACAATTACAATTGTTATTTCAGCTTTGTACTTCTCTGCATAAAGCTTCAACCCATTGGACATTATCCTGTCCTCAAGTAGGATAAAAAATATCATCTTCTTTATAACAGCCATTCATATTCAAGTAGTCCTTAGGTTATATCAGCAATTAGAACTAGAATTTCCATTATTAAGTGGTGCGACTGCATTGCTCAATGATGGCAATCCAAGCACTTTCTCTTCCTGGCTTGGTCCTCCAAGCCCCGAGTCTTAAACTCTCCTCAACAACCTAATTCCCCTCTCTGCCCTTTGGCTACCCTGCATCTTGTCTTGTTGGACAGCAAGCAGACTCAGAATTACATGGTTCCCGATCTGCTTGCTGCATGCCTGACCCAGTCTTTGCAAAACAGCTTTTGGTTACATAAGGCCTTCTTCTCCAGGTCTTGGGCAGAAACCATCACAAGTGACTTCAGGAAGAAAGTGTCACATGACTAGCAGCTGCCTTGCAAAAGACCAGTCCAGGTGTGCGTGTTCATCAGTGGGAACAAGAAATCAGCAAAGGTCAGCTGCAGCAAAGTAAAGAATAGACCGTGGACTGCAGGCGGCCAAAAAGTTAAGAGATGGAAAGAGAAGTGGTTAGGAAAAGTTAAAGCATCCTGTGATCATAAGTGTGGACAGGCCACCAAACACCCAAATTTTGATCACATGACCATAGGGGCACTGTAAATCAGGGACTGGGCATAAGTACCATTTGTTCACTATAACTTTGAATGTTGCTGAACGAATTGTCGAAACCTGTAACAGTATTTGGGGTGATCTTGGGAGACAGGAAAGAGATGTTGCCTAAGGAATTATCAAATAAGAGGGGGGATTCCACAACTGCATAACATTCAGAGAAAGAAAGGATCCTTCCTAACCTATCAGAATGCAAACAAAGGTGGTGAGAGATTTGTATTTTCAGGCTTGCAAGATTCTGTTAATGTATTTATTTATTAAATGTGTTTGCCGCCCAACTCACTCAAAGTGACTTAATTAGCCTTACAAGAAAGTTGAATTAGCTATCTGGTCTGCTTCCTGTTTTGTCTAACTGGGAAGGCTGATTTGCATTGGAAGACTCCTATTGTATTTCCTCCAACTTGTCTTTGTTAGGATAAATATAACCTATTTTCTTTCACTATTCTTCATACAATTTAGTCTGCAAGTTTTGCTTCTTTGCCTAGGCAATATCTCATGTATACACCTCTGTCAAAATCATCTTCCTTACTCTCTAAGGCTCCCTGTTGGCTCATATTTATTCTGTGTTCTACAAAGACACATAGATTCTTCCAAGAATTACTTCTTATTCAGAGACTGCCTATTCTGCACTGAGTATCTAGTATTTCCTACATAAATGCAGAATCTTGTATGTCTTGCCATGAACAGCTTTGCTGAATAGACCCAATATTCAAGTCAATCTAGACTTTTTTAAACCTTAAGCCTGTCCTCTAAAGTGTTAGTAATGCCCTCACCTCAGTTTTGTGCAATTGAATGAGTATCGCTTCTATCCTCATGCTTTTAACATTTATATTAATGTTGAAGAGCGCTGCAAAGCACCCCGTTGCAAAGCTCCTCAAGCAGGAACACAAACTTGTTACTTAACTTGCGGGTCATGAGAATATTTGTCTTCTTGTCTATGTCGATTTGTCTCACAAGTACTGTGTAGCAACAGCAACTTCCTTTGTATGTTCCCTTACTCAAACTCTCCTAGGGAAAAAAAGATACACAACAGAAGCAACAAAAAAAAAAAATGTGTTTCTGATATGCTGAAGACAAGGGAAAATAGAAGAGGGAAAGGGGGGAAAGCTAATTGATTTTTTTTTAAATTTCAACTTATATCCCGCCCTTCTCCAGAGACTCAGGGTGGCTTACAATTTCAAGCACAAATCAATGTGCTTAGC
>JANHFM010003926.1:90722-110119 GCA_032468115.1 Grayia smithii
AGGGAATTATTTGTTTAGCAGAGTGATGGCGTTCGGGAAAAAACTGTTCTTGTGTCTAGTTGTCTTGGTGTGCAGTGGTCTATAGCGTCGTTTTGAGGGTAGGAGTTGAAACAGTTCATGTCCAGGATGCGAGGAGTCTGTAAATATCTATTTGACCAGTTGGGATTTAATAAGAACAAAAGTGTGTATATACTATTTAAAATTTGCTTCAAGTAATTTGGATCATTCTCAATGATATTACAAGCATAGCCTGTTCACTGTTTTCCAGACGCACAGTCTCCTAAATTGCAGAGAGGAAGGAAGAGGAATTTGTTACCTGTATTTTCAGTTGTTGTTGTTGTTTTGAAATTATTACTAGGTAATTTGAAAACTCTAATAGAAATATTTTACTTCTTGTTTAGGCTGCTGTTTACTAAAGCATAGCTTATTGTTTTACGAACAAGCCAGCTTTTCCAGCCAAGCTGGGAAAATACAAATAAAGCAGTCCTTTTGCCTTTGCCATTTCCAAACTATTTGATGCTTGCTCCAGCATCGCACTGGTTACAGTCATAATGACTAAGTTTCATAGGAAATATTTCATGCTGAGTTTTTAAGAATTTTCAGATAGGTGATTTGCCATTCACATTCTAGGCAGTTGCTATTCTGAATGGAAACTCATTTTTTCACAATCTTTCTCTGCAGTACATTAATGCTAATTAAAGAGGAACAGATGGAAAGCTCGGACTTGGGCTGCTTTCAATCATCTTTGTCATTTTTAGTCACTTGCCAGAATTATACTAGCCATGTTAAACGTGTATGTAAGCAAAATGTCAGGTTCTTCTGATCTTCTTCTTCTGCCTTTTTAAGCCTCATCCTTGATATGATTATCCCTTTAGTCAGGATAAAATTATCTGAACATTTTGGAAGGACCAAAATGATTTTTAAACAGACTTCAGATATTGTTTACTGTTATTATCATACCATAAGAATTTAACAACACAAAGGACCAAGGCATTTAGAAACAGGGTATGAATATAAATTTCCAAAAAAAACTGCACAAAGTAGAAGAATTATTAGCTGAATTTTCAAACAATTCAGAAGACAGAATAATCAATTGCAATTACAAAGTTTTAGCATTAAGGTGATAAATAAGGTGTGCCAAATTTTAGAGTTGTAAAAGGAATAAAAGTTTGGATCCAAGCTGCAATCATTTCCTTTCCAAGAGAAGGGATGATGCCAGAGGACTTTGAAGAAACATTAGTTCACCCAGTTAAGAGGCCAGGCCTAAATCCAAAAAACTGGAGAGCTACTGTCTTATTATCATATCAAACTTCTCATTTGGGGGAAAACTGAGAAAATGGTAGTTACTGGAAAGTGGAGTACTGCAACACAAAGGTTCTTAGAGGATATAGATTACAGTATATGGATCCCTGGTGATCTTGATGGGAGTGAGATCTTTCAGGAGTTTTCAGTATCATTGACTGCAATATTCTTCTGGATATCTTCTGAAGTTGGAAGTTAAAGTTATGATATTAGGGTGGTTCCATTTCTTCTTGAGCAGGTGAGTACAGAGAGTTGTTGTCAGGATTTAACCAGGCATCCAGGAACTTTGTATTTATTTTATTTTATGATATTTATTTTAGATTTATAACAAAGTTATATTAGTGAATAAGATTGCACTGTATTTTATTGAATGTTGTCTGTAAAAGAATTAAATATTTACTTAAAGAAATGCATAGTGAAAAGCATATTTTGTCTGTCTGTAAAACTGTCTCTCTCTGTCAATCCATCCATGTACAAAAGTGTTTAAATAGGTTTCCAGGTTTCGGTTATTTATTTATTATATTTTTCATTAAAATATGAAAAATCAAAGGAAAAATTAGAAAAACAAAAGAAAATGTAGATTTTTGGTTTCCACCCTTCTTTCGATCAAAGAGCTAATATCATACTCAAGGTTAACAGGCACTATTTAACACATTCAGTGAAATTCCCAACTCATCTAATAAAAAAAAATATAAAAAGTTGAATCACTCCATAATTAAAATGTTTTCCTATTGGAATAGTACATGAAAGTGGCTAAGATATTAATTTATAATCTGTGTCTGCATGATACTTTGAAATATATTTGAAGATAATTTAATCTGTCTCCTATTATTATTAATCATACTGCTGGGTAAATATTTTGACAGAGGCAACTGGATGATTTTAAGGTTATAACTGCAAAACCCATTCTATATAATCCTGGTAAAATTGCCTCATGGTTTCTAAGCAAATCATTTGGCATCAAATATTTACTTAATAAATAATACACCTAATATAAGATAATTATCTGGAAAGAAAAAAGTGTTAAAAACTCATGGGTGCTTTAAATATCTCTATTGGAAGAAATTTGTAATACAAAGAACTTACCGTATTTAAAAAGAAATTAGCCTTCCATCAACTAAACTCTTGCTTCACAGAAGTCCAAAGCCTTTTTGTTTAGATATTCCTATAAAAACTAACGTGTGTGTGTGTGTGTGTGTTTGAACATGTTTGAGCAGTTTCCATGCAGTTGGGGGTAGATACGAAGAGTCATGCCACTGACTCTTGCCAGGAAAGGAATACTGATATTGATGGAACTATTTAGGTTGTTCATTCCTGGTTTTATAGATAGGTGTTTTCATCATATTTCACAAGTCATTCCAATCAAGCAGGTTCCAACCACAAACTCCAGCCCTGCATGATGCTGCTATTGGCTGTCAACCTAATAAGGTTTGAACCAAGGCCACCAAGGTCACCATCTCACCACCACTGTTGTTCTATAATACTTCTAATTTGATGCTGCATGTTGTGGCCTCCTATTTTCCAGATCACTTGCTAGTCCCACACATCATGCCACCTTCTCATTGTAACAACCAATGAAATATTCCAGATCTCAATTAATTACCCCCTTGCCTTTGAGAAGACCCTGGTCCACCAATATGGAAAACATGTAATTGGCAACCAAAGGCTAGGGCTCCTGGTTGTAATCACTAAAGTTACTCTCATCAACTCAGCCCTTCAGAGACTCATAAGCCCAACTCCTGTCAAAACCTGGCCTCATCCAATATCTTCACCAGCTATCAACCACCACCAAAATGTCTGAGATAGGTGAATTGGATTCATTCAATCAACTGCTTGCCACCATGATCTCTCTCGGTAAGTGAATTGAATATTTGATGTCAACATGGACTTAATCAGAAATAAATTATGTTAAATAGTGGTAATTTTAAATCACCAAACACCCTATGTCAAATATAAGTATCAAAGATCTAAATATAATATACAAACATCTTATAACTCCATTGCTAAGAATAATCAGTTCCCAAAGAACCATATATAGGAAACATACTGTATGTGTCTATTATGAAGGCAAGGCTGTATTTTTTTTCACCTTTTCAAAAATTGCCTTCCAAGGTGGTCTCACATATCATAGTACTATTTTGAATTCTGCAAATTTCCAAATTGCCTCTGTTAATACTCTATCTGACAGCTAATTCATTTATACTTTACAGCAGACAATGGGTGGAATTTTATTTCATATTCTGCTTTAGAGAATGCATTTCATAATGCTGTATCTATCTTTCTCCAAACTGTGAGATATTATTTAGAGACCAAATCTTTTACATTTTCTTTCTGAATTTATAAAGCATACAACTGACAATAGAATGATCATTCCATTTCCAACTACATACTTTGATTTGTTATCATTTAACTATGTATTAATCTTAATCCTAAAGCGCACCACCGTGCATGCGCAGAAACTCTGTTTTCTGAAAAATTATTTAAAAAGCACTCTGCGCATGCACAGAACACTAGTTTTGCGGTTTTGGGGAAAAAAGTACATTTGGGTGCGTGGGTGGCCCAGGTCCGGTACGTGGAGAACCGGTTCGGTGACGTCACAGCGTCACCGCTATCTATTCACGCGAACCGGACCGAACTGGGAGCAACCCACCACTGGCCCAGGATCTCCTAATTGATAGAATATTATAAATGAATGGTAAATACAGTACATGTTCTAGACCAAAACCTAAGGTGTATGGAATCCTTCAGGAAAGGATAGTCTCATGTCATTCAATAGAATAACTAATGATTTTCCTCAATTGTTCCAACAGATATGGAGTTAAGATGATATGCAGAGGATTGTCGTGTATTGGTTAGAAATAGAAAAGCAGATGTAGTTATGATTGATTTAAATGAAGCTTTAATTAAATTAGAAAAAGGAGTAAGATTCAAGAGGTGTCTAGTTTTTATTATCTAAGGCAGTAAGCATAAAATTTATATAATTACACCAGAGAAAATAGGTTTGGATCTTTATAAATAGCGTTTTCAAACTGATCCCTAGCTTTTAGTCTGGGGCCACATATTTTGATTGGAAGTATCTGATCCTATTGATGTAAACCTCATCAGCATCTGTTTTGAAGTACTTCAGGAGGTTTCAGTGAAAGTCTGATAAGAAAACTATTGAAGTATTGAATTATTTTTGGTCCAGTTGTAGAATATAGCATTCAATTTTTCAGCTTCAAAATTATTGTTGCACACACAGGATGTCATTCAAATGAGATCACAGACTGATCTTTGGAGCTTTTAATTAACATATCTTGAAAGTATTATGCAGGGAAAATGAAAATGTCTATATCTTTAAGAAAGTCTTTATGGAATAGGCTGAGAGATAGTGAAGAAAGTTTCAAAATAAATATTTCATCAGACATTTAATGTTTCAGGAACAAGTGCTGCTATGCATACCTCCTTTTTGGGAATAATCTGTTCTTGATTATGCATACTAAATTGTGAATGAACTTCTTTATAGATTTTCCATTCTACATCAATCTGTAAAATTCTGATGATGGATATGAATTATATAGAGGCAGAAAGGCACATTTTTATTCTGTAGAATCTAACATTATAGCTCTTAAGTATATATTTAACACTGGAGTCAATACCACGGGACATTTAGTTTGGGAATGCAAAAGCAGATTTTACATTTCTAAATTGGCCAGAATTTGAATTTTTCAAAATAGTTTTAACTTTCAGACATTTAATAGCAATGTTTATGAAATGGATTGGGAATGTCTGTACTTAAAGATAGGTAATGCTTCTTTGTTACGGCTGATAACTGTTTATTAATGGATTTTAAGAATTATCTGGTGAAAAAAAAATGGGTTTGTATACACAAAATTGCAGTTCCTGCACTTTTCAGTCCACTTCTGCTGAGTTCCAGTGAACATAGCAAGGGGTCCTTGGTGCTCTCTAAGCTTAGTTGTTTTTTTGCAGATGTTTCATTATTCAACTAGGAAAATTATCAGTGCTACTATTTAGGTCTAGCACTGATGATATTACCTAATTTAGGTAATAAAACTTCTGCAAGAAAACAGCTGAGCTCAGAGAACATCAAGGACCCCTCATTTCAACTTTGAACTACAAATATTCCAATATTTGTTGAAATTTACATAGCATTTGGGAAATGAACAGGCAGGTTATGCACTTAAACAATTAGATTGTTTTTTTAAGAGATAGATTCTCAATAATGAAATGGGATATACAGAACAATGACTAGGAGCAAAGAAACTTGCTATGAGAATGTATGTATGTTTTTATGTTTAATTGCTGATGTTAAAATATGGTTCAGAATTATTCAATGGAACTGGATAACTTCCCTGATAACTGGGTCCATTTTATCTTCTGTATTATATTAGTTTTTGTATTGTTTTTTTGTTTTATTACTCTGTTCCACGTCTACTGTGAGTAAGTAACAGTCTGAGGTGATTGAAAATTGCCTGCAGCCTAAAAAATAAAGATTCCTTCAAAATCAACTGCTAATGTCTATCAAGAAATATCCATGCCCTGTTCTTGGCAACATTATAGAAATGCTTTGTTATTGCTTTCTTCTGGTATATTTTTGCCTTATCGGTCTAGCCTACAACCCTTGAATTTCCTGACAGTAACCCCTTTAAATATTAACCTCATCTAACCTTAATTAGTTTTTTTTTCAACATAAGTCAAGTTTGGCTAAGTATACTGCCACTTGAAATTGACTGAACAGAAAGAACAATTGTACTATTAATATAAGTACCATGGTATAGAAATATTTGCAATCAATGAGCTAACTTGAAATAGAAATGTTTCATGTTTATTTTCTTTTTTCATTGAGAGCAATAGTATATTCCTTCTGAACTTCAGATTTCAGATAAAGCTATTGTCTTTAAGCTCTTTAAAACACTTCTTCATTCTGGTTTGGTTTCGTTTTTGTTTGATTGTTTTACTTATTTACTTTTATTTTCTGCTGACATCAATAGTGTCAAATGAGGGATTGCACTGCAGTCCCTAACAAGACATACTACATAACAAGATGGTTCTCAGTGCCAGGCTAGATATTTAATGCTCTTCCCAATGGGTGCTGTGTCATTGGCCTTAACATCTGCCTGCTGGCTCCTAATAGTTCTGATGTTTGCAAAGCAGATTCAGAAGCAATTCCTAGTCTTATATTTCACAGTTTAACATTGATCTGTTTAATGCCAGTTTAACCTCATGCCACGTCCTTGTGCCTGACAAATCCCATTACCTCCTTGGTTTGAATTTAAGCAGCTTAGTTTAATGAGCCAAGTATCCTAATCCTTCTGATAAAGAAGATTAGACTATGTCAGGAGACACATAAATATAATTGCTCCGCTAAGCATTTTGTTTTGTTTTGTCCTGGTTTTGAACATCAAAACTGATAAACTGATCTTCTAGAAAGGTGACTCCCTATCAATGCTAGAAAGCTATTAGATTTCCCAGGCATTTGAGGACTACACTAATTAGAGTATTTAGATACAAACAAAGGACAGTTAAGCAATTTATTTGATGATTATGACATAGTTTACACACCATAAAGAAAACATAAAATTTACAAGCTGCAATATGTAGAAAGTGTAATTCAGTTCATCTCACTAAAATTTTCTTCTTCCTTATTCTTGAGCAAAATGGAAGGCAATTCTGATTCTGAGAAGATTGACCAAAATTAATAGATGCTTATGTTTAAGCAAGAATTTTGGTAACAAAAATATAGAATATTTCCATGGAATGTACTGAAAGCAGTTGAGTCAGCGGAGCTAGGAAAAGTAAAAGACCCCTTTTATATCATGGGCTGAAGTCTTGAAAATTGCCAGCCATAGGAAAACATATGCCAATATATGAAAACATATATTGGAAGTGAATCTTATATGCTCATTCATGTAGCTTAGTCCAAATAGTGTTATCTTTTTGCGGGCAAAGGATCTGTACATGACTTATGGTATTCTTGATGTTTGTATCACCTCATCCATTCAGGCTGGCTTTTCAGTTCCAGTCAGTTCAGAGTGGACTATTCAGAAGGTTTCAAAATTCTTCTGTAAATTAAATTAAATTAAATTAAATTAAATTAAATTAAATTAAATTAAATTAAATTAAATTAAATTAAATCACTTCCTCTATTTAGCTTCAGTCCATTTTATTGTATCCTTTGCTCCTAGCAAGAGGGATAATGGGATAACTTAATCTTGTATAGTCTCTTTGTGAATAATCTTATTTGAATTTCTAGTCTCATGTTGAAGGGTCATCTTCAGTAGCTGGTTTTTTTTTTCTTTTCTGCAAAATAATGTTGAACATGAATGCTACCTTTATAATACTAGTTCACTATTTAAAATTAAATTAAAAATAATTAGCAGAATTCAGTAAAGGCTCTTGTCTTTCTCCAATCTAATGGGATACAGGAACTAAAGTGAGGAAATCCATAGATAGGTTATTCACTGATAAATTACTCATTAATGCCTCAGAGTGGATCAATAGGACATGGGAAAGAAAATCCACCCAAATCTTCCTGCAATAAACATTTATTTCAAGCTCCCCAAAATTTTGTTCACTGAAATATACTTTATATGGACCTTTAGCTAGTGCAGGAAACTTAACAGTGTGGTACATATATTTATGAGGTATTTATAAAGTCCTTGGTGATCTCTGCGCTTGGTTGTTTTCTTAACATTTCATTATCAAACTAGCACTCTCTCTCTCTCTCTCTCTCTCTCTCTCACACACACACACACACACACACACACACACACACACAATAGAGTCTAGCCCTGTCAATCTTGGTCGAAATGTTCTTGTTGTTAGCTAGTTTGGCAGATCCTTGATTGGAATTCTGTTTGCTTCTTGATTTGTTGGTCTAATGTTAATGTTGGTATTAACATAGTATTTACTAAGTAAATGCTAGGTACAAATAGTATTTCTTTTGTTGGCATGATCAGCATATCTTCTTTTGACTTCTTAAAGCTGGGAAATCTTCATCTGATGTTGATGATGTTTCTGTCTCCCATAAAATAAATCTTTCTTCCTTCAATCCAACTCTTCAAAGAAAATTTTAACATTGATTGCCTGAGTTATAGCTCTAGAGTCAAAATACCAGCCTTGGATCGACCTTTCCTATATTGTACTGAATATGCTGTGTGTCTGCTAGCCATTGTTTTCTGCTTGGGTATTTATGTTGACAGATTCTGTTCTTCAAGTGGTCCTCCTTCTTGAACCTGAAACATGCTTTTGTTTCTTGTTTGTGTCATTTATCCATGGTTTTTCAGAATTTTTATGAAGAAAAAGTATCATTATTCTATATTACCGCATTTTATCCAGAATTCTTCCTTTTAAAACAGCAGAGTTAGCTCTACTTCTCATCTTCAGGGCATTTACAAAGGGGCAGTCTTGTTTTGCAAGGTTTTTCAAAGAAACAGGGCTATTATGTGATTGTCCTTTCTGTGTTCCACAATGTTGAATATGTTTTCCACAAATTCTGACAGATCTTGCATTTATACATTCCTGCATCCTTTTTCCCTGGGAAAGCTCATTTGCTATAACTTCCCAACAAGAACAAGTTTGTTCTTTCACTCAGTCTTTGCAAACCATTTCATGTGCCCTTTGCTGCAATAACATTCCTGGCATGAACTACTTGATCATGAACAACAGCAGCTTTTACTTATTTTATGTTTTTACCTTCAGCTCGTGAACCATTTGTTGGCCTATCTCTAGTTATCACATCTCACAAGTCATTTTTGCAAAGGAACATTTTCAGATGGAATCCACAGAACTGGTAATTCAAATTATTCAGGTTGTTCACTGAGTTTGAACTCAGAGCCAGTAGTCATTTTGCTTCCTTTTGACTGGGTTGTGTTTTGTTTTGGGTTTTGTTTTGGGTTTTGTTTTTTTTTGTTTTTGTTTTTGTTTTGTTATTTTCAGTCATCAGATTTTTCTCTAGAAGATTTCACTTATCCTGAATGTCTTTCAGGTAGCTTCTGAATGATTCACAGAGTTATTCTTAGTTTTTTAGCTTCCTTATTGTGAATTATCACCACAATATTGTTACACAGTGGGGTCAACGGCTATTGGTTAATAAATGATCCAGCAATTTGCTTTGAAATAATACTTTAATTGGTAAAAACTAATTCAGAAAGGCATAATAAACTTGGTGAAATGGCAAGACTCAGAAGAAACAAAATACAGAGAAAATCATGATTATAAGCATGTAGGGTGAGGACAATGTTTCCATGTACCGTATATTCCGGCGTATAAGACGACTGGGCGTATAAGACGACCCCCAACTTTTCCACTTAAAATAAAGTTTGCCAGCCATGCATCTTGCAAGGTCAGTACCCGGCGTATAAGATGACCCCCCACTTATCTGAAAATTTTAATGGGTTAAAAAGTCGTCTTATACGCCGGAATTTACGGTAGATGTATTTCTGGCTTTACTAGCATATTATCATTTTACCATAATTGCTGTAAATCTAGCACAGCCCAACACCCAAAGCCAGGGGTTTTAGGAATTCTAATTCTGCTATATTTGGAGCACTTTTCAATTCTCCACACATAATGACAGAATTTCTACTTCACTTGTCTTCTCTTTGTCCAAAAAGAACCAAAGATAGTAAAGGAAAACAAAAGTTACCCCTTCATTTATGGGACTTACAAATAATTTGGAGAAGAAGGAAAAATAGTACAGTGGTTTGTTTGATTATGGTTAAATAATGAGCTGCTTTGGTGATGCTTAATCTTGACTGTATAGTGATTTTTTGGAGTGAAGTAATGTTCAACTGGGTGTAATGGTTTAGTCTCCAATATCTATGTTATTTTTCTAGTGTTTAATTGTTAATCAGGATTATATTTTGATTATTAAAGATAGGTATGGGGGATTTATATTAACTGGGATGGGGATTATATACTTATGTTGTTAGGTATTTTTGTTAATTTTTTACTGAGCCTTTACTGATTAATAAGGAGAGGTAAAGATTTAGAGATGAGGTTATAGAAAATGGTATGAGGCATAGAAGGAAAATGTATTTGTTGCATTTTAAGAGACAGTGATAAGCTGTTAATGTTGAATATACTTGCTGGAAAGAAAGAGGATATTTTCTTCTTTTTAATTTTTTTTCCTTTCTACTTTTGTTTGGGGATATTTTTTGCACTTTTTAAATATTTTAGTTTTCCTTTTTTAATGTATTTTTGCATTAGGTTGTTGTATAATTTTTATATGTTTAATATAATGCTTAATAAAACTTAATGAAAAAAATATTTCAATATTTAAACAAATATGTACAGTATAGTAGAAGGTTTCTGTTTACTTGTTTTTCTTTTGTTTTGGAAGTTGTTTGCCATTGCTTTCTTAAGGCTGAGAAGTCTGGCCTTCTCAGGTTACACAGGTTACACAGGTTACACAGCTGACTTTGTGCCTAAGGCAGGACTAGAACTCACCATCTCTCAGTTTCTAACTTAACCACTACACAAACTGTATCTTCCAAAATGTAGATAATAGATAGATAGATAGATAGATAGATAGATAGATAGATAGATAGATAGATAGAGATAGGCAGGCAGGCAGAAAGCAAGCAAAGTAAGTTGGATCCATATTATGATAGTTAAAGATCAAAGGTACATAGTTGCTTGACCCACTGATTTTGAAGAGACTTAAACTATATTAAAGTGATATTTTATTTATTTTATTTTATTTAAATTTCTATGCCGCCCTTCTCCCGAAGGACTCGGGGCGGCTCACAATATAAAACATAGATAATATAAAAACATATAGGAGACATATAAAACATGTAAAACATATGAAACCAAACAAAATACATTACAACATGACAAATTGACATTAAAACATTAAAAAACTAGAATTTAAAAAGGGGCGACAATAAAAGTTAAAATTCAATTAAATATAATGTTAAAAATTTAAAATTGGTCTGCCATAGCCTATTTGGTGAAAAAGCCATGTTTTCAGGTCGCGGCAGAAGGAGCGAAGGACTGGGGCGGTCCGAAGTTCCACGGGTAGATCGTTCCACAGGGTCGGCGCTCCCACAGAGAAGGCTCTCGCCCTGGGCGCCACCAGCCGACATTGTCTGGCTGTGGGCACCCTCAGAAGGCCCGCCCCATGGGAGCGGACTGGGCTCTGGGAGGATGTTTGTGGCAGTAGGTGGTCCTGCAAGTATCCTGGGCCTAAGCCATGTAGAGCTTTAAATAAAAAATAAAGATTGTGATGGTGGAAAAAGTAAAAAGTCATTCCTCTCAGATTTTCAGTTTTGTGCTGTTTATTACACATGGACACAATCACACACAAGGAAAAAAGAAAGAAAAAAATAGGTGTGTGTGGGGGGTTTGCAAACAGAAATGAACATTATGGGCTGCGTTCACTTAGAAGCAAAGCCGTATATCTGGGCATTCAAGCGTTAAAAGAAATTTACTCCCCCCCCCGACCTTGTCTGGTTTTGCAAGCCAGCCATGTCCCACCTTTTAAAATAATTTACATTATTACAGGATGTAAAAACAAGAAATGAGACAGCAGGCAAGAAACAGCCTTCTGTCGCGCCTTTCCCCAAATATTGTTGGAAACAGACTATCTGCTAAAATAATTGAATATCCATACAAAAGCTAAGGGCTATTTGGCCCTGAACTGATTTGGTCACAGTTCTACTTGTAAATAAAATATCATCTTTTCACTCTGGCATATTATTTATTGAAATTACTTCCTTTCCACTTTCCTGCTTACCAAGCATTTGGTTTGCCTCAGCTTTCAAAAACATGGCGAGAAGGTGCAGCCACTCTCCTGAGGTGGGACGTAAGTGCGTGTGAGAATGGGGGAAAGGCCCTTTTTAATGTTCACCAGGCTATTTCCTCTGGTCCTTTGAACTGCTTGCCCCTTGCCTCATGTTCAACACTCAGGCGTGATGTTATTCCTTCTTAATATTGGTGGGTTTTTCATGGTTTTTGTAGTAGGAGGGATGAGCTGTCCTCGGGGCCATTAACATTCACCACACAAGCTACCGGCTGTCTCTGTACATATAACAAGACAACTGAGTTTGCCCTCAAGCTTAAAAAACTCAAAAGGCAAAAAGCTCAGGGAGGAATAGAGGTGGAGAGGAGAAAAAAAAGGCAGGAAGGAGAGACAGTTGACAACACAAGAACAAAGTTATGAGCTGTAAACAATCCTCTTCATTGTTTTGAGGTCACTTTGTACCACTTGTCCTGATCTTCTAGCCGGCAACAGAGTAATGTTTGGTCTGCCCACAGACAAGAGGCCAAAGGGTTCTGAAATCCCAAGGGACCTGTTCAAGTCCACACCATGCACTCAAGAGTTAGGGATGTTTTGAAATTTGTGTGATCCACGATGTGAGCTTCTCCATTGAGGACCATTCTGCCTTTTAAGGAAGGAACAAGATGCTAAGAAGAATCAGATTACTTGTTCCTCTAGCTCAGTGGTTCTCAACCTTCCTAATGCCGCGACCCTTTAATACAGTTCCTCATGTTGTGGTGAGCCCCCAACCATAAAAATATTTTCGTTGCTACTTCATAATTGTAATTTTGCTACGATTATGAATCGTAATGTCAACACCTGAAAGGCAGGTGTTTCCTCGACCTTTCTCGCAAGCGCAATGGCCCACATCTAACGAAAATCAGAGTCTACGGCGCCTACTTGGAAATAGGACCTATTAGACTCACCTGGAGATGGATAGAGGAGTGGCATCTCAGTTCCTAAGACCATCGGAAATATGTGTTTTCCAATGGTTTTAGGCGACCCCTGTGAAAGGGTCATTCGACCCCCAAAGGGGTCCCGACCCACAGGTTGAGTACCACTGCTCTAGAAGAACAAGAATAAAAAGAAAAGAAATGGAATGGAATGGAATGAATGCAAAGGAGTTAATTAAAAATTTAAAAAGTGGCTTTAGAGGGAGTTTTTAACAACAGATGCTACCTCAATACCATCTTTCTGGACTCTCCTTTGTTTATACACATTTTTAGGCTGCTTCATTCTCCGCAGACTGTGGGTCATGAACTATAAAATAGTAACAAACAATACAATTAAAACAAAAGCTAATACAATAGAATTCTTATCAAAATCATAAAAACCCTCATCATGGTGTTCCTATTCAGCTGGAGTTAAAAGCGTGGTGGAATAAGACCTTTTTAATTTGCTTAACCCAGAGCTAGGAGGATATGGTTATATGTAAATATTAAGCTGAATTCCTTGGTGCTAATAACATGGTAGGTATTTTTGACATAGTAGATAGTAATGGATATATTTAAATATTTTGTAAAATAGATATGTGGATGTAAAAAATTTCAAGCACAAATAATAATTTAGAGACTGAATTGATATCGATAGAATCTTTCTGGCCTTGCCAAAAAGGGAAGCAAATGGAAAACCAATTTCTAATCTCAGAAATACTCAAAATCCAAGCTTAACTACTATATGTATCACAAACGTATTTTTAAAATTGCACACTGCTCTCATTGCTCATGCCCTCCATAGGGAGGAGAGAGTGGATATGAACCACAGCTTAAGGATCTTACCCTCAAAAGTTGCCCATTCGCAGTGATCAAACCAAACCACTAACAAAGAAAAAGGTGATGTTCTCTCACAAATTAAACTATTTTAGTATAATCATTTTAATACACCTAGAATATATATAATTGACCAAAAATAGAACATAGAAGTTAGAATAATACGGTTGGAAAGAACATCGGAGGTCTTCTAGTCCAACCCCCAGCCAATGGGGGTCCTATACCCATGGTGGCGAACCTATGGCACATGTGCCAGAGGTGGCACGCAGAGCCCTCTCTGCAGGCACATGAGTCATTGTCCCAGCTCAGCTCTGCCGCACCTGTGTGCTGCCTCCCGCTGGCCAGCTGGTCTTTGGGTCTCTGCCATGCATGTGCAGGGGGCATGCGTGCATAAAGAGGGCGGGGCGCATGCAGAGGGGATGCGCACATTGCATTTTGGGGGTTCATGTACACACACACACACTTTGGGCACTCAGTCCGGAAAAGGTTAGCCATCACTGTCCTATACCATTCCAGACAAATGGCTGTCCAATGTCTTCTTGAAAATCTCCAGTGATGGAGCTCCTGCAACTTCCAGATTGATTGGTTAATTGTTCTCACTGTCAGGAAATTTCTTGTTAGTTCTAAGTTGGATCTCTCTTTAATGATCTTCCATCCATTTCATAATCAACTAAATATGATACAGTTTCCTCTTTCCATCATCAGGACTGAATTTTCTCCAGTTTTTCTGGTCCAAGCACTTTGTGAGAGAAAATACATAAAAGCTTCAGTATTTTGTTGTCAAAAATTGATGATCTATCATGATTCTCTAGGGGAAGTTAGCATCTTAAAAGGATGCCAGTGGATATATTATAAGCACTCTTCTGGATGTAAAAGGATATCTATCCATAATTCTTGTCAATTAACCATCAAAATGTATGAAACAGGAAAGTACACCATGAATTGTGTATTGAAACATTGCCATTCCTAATTTGGATATTGCCAAGTGTCCTTTGGTTAAGTGATTTAATCCTTTGGTTTAAAAAATAAGGTAAAAATAAAACCAATGCGATTTATGCAGAAAGGAGACAGGGTCCAGAATGCCAAGTAATACCAGATGGTCCATCTTGCTCGTAACTAGCTTCTGGCTTTCTTCAGCATTCATTGTGGCCATTTGGAATGCTATAACTATAGCCTGGCAAAAGCTTTTAGTTTTCACAGATCAAGAACCAATTTTTAAGTAACAAGTAGTCTACATCTCCTGGAGCTTCCAGTCTGTGCCAGTTGGATTCCAATTTTCTGGCAAACTTGAGGATCTCAGCAATAAATTGCCCAAGATTAAAACAAAAAAGTCAATCAAATATAGAATTATTCTGAATAAGAAAGATGAGATCTATTATATCCAAAAGGGCTACAGTTAGCATATGTTCTAAACTCTGAAAAAACATCTTGAGGGAAATTTATTTCCTCACTCCATGAAAACTCCCAAATTGTATATCCCTTTCAGGAAGAGGGCATACACGTTAATTGTAACCCACTAATTATAATCCTCTATTCAGGTCACCCAGCTGGCTTTCATGACTAAGGTGGGACTTAACTCACGGTCTCCTGTTTTCTAGACTAATATACCTT
Source organism: Grayia smithii (assembly GCA_032468115.1). Lineage (NCBI taxonomy): Eukaryota > Metazoa > Chordata > Lepidosauria > Squamata > Grayiidae > Grayia > Grayia smithii. The sequence continues at coordinate 106,170 of JANHFM010003926.1, forward strand.
AATCACTAGACCAAACTGGCTCTCAGATTGTATCTCAGATTGTTAATAATCATCTGTCCCAAAACAATTGCAATCACTCTTCAGTGTTTGGATAGAAACTAGAGCCACCTTCTTGCCATCTTCTCGCATTAGTGAACCAATTGTTTCCTTGACTTTTTTCTTGTTTTTTTTTACATGTTGAAAAAATTAACTTGTTTGTTCAAAATGTTCAAAACTTTATATGCCACATGAGTTACCAATTGACAATTGAGTGATTGAAAGACTAGAAAATCTTGGTTCACATTTCATACTATGTTATGATTAACTTGATTATGTTTATTCATAGTGGTTAATAAATAGCTATTATTCAAGCACAGTTCAATAGGTAGTTCAATTTATTGTGCTTTTACCACAGTAGCCAACTATCACACAGCCTTCCTCAACCTTAGTTTCCTTCAAATATATAGAATCTGACTTTTGGAAATTTCAGCATTAGCTATACAGGCTGAGAAATTCTTGAACTTGAAATCCTAACTGGAGAAAACCCAGATGGGAGAGGCAAACTACCTTATTGTGATGAGCAAATTTAAGTATTACAAATATTTTATTTATTTATTCACAGAGTATTTAAATTACAAAGTCAAAGAATATATTAATAATTTTCATACGTCTTTTCAAGCTTTCTAATAATTTGATGGCATATTTTTTAATTATTTCATGATTGCTAAGTTCCAATAAAATAACTTTTTTTTTCAGCTGCCGTGGAACAGGTCTTTTATCATCTGTTGTCTTTAAAACCACTCTTGAGAACACATTTATCATTTGAACATGATGTGAAAAGGGGGAAAAAAGCATTGTTTCATCTTTATAGTTTCAGAAAAGATGAGCACCTGTCCAACTGAATAATAAGCTTCCATCCCCAACTGATTGATTAACAAGATTCCAGATATGTGAACTTTAAAGCAAACCCCAATGAGTTTAAAGGAGTTCTAGTCTAACTGAAAATGTTTTTAGGTCTAAAAAACCTTGTTAAAGCTTTGAATATTTTTGTGGAACAAAGAACAAAGAAAAAAAATGAAAAGAAATCAAGTTGTAGGACATTATTTGAAGGGACTAATGATCAAGACTGTTAGAAGTAAGAAATGTAAAATTGGTTTATTTGATTAAGATTAAAATAGATATGTTGTTCTGGTAACCTTTAATGGATTTTGTTGACATCAGGACTGAAATGATGAAATTTTATGAATGTTTATAGATAAGAGATGGAATAACAGAATATATTGTTTGTTTCATTTTTAAAGAAGGCACTACGTTACTAATATTGTTTATATTTGTGATTGTGATTATATTTCTTTATATATTTCTTTTATTTTTTCATTATATTCTTTCATTTTCTGTGTTTCTATTTTTTCTTTTCTGCACCTTTTTCTTTTTATTCTTTTTTACTTTGTATTAGTTTTTATTGTTATACATTCTAATCTTTAATAATAATACTATAAAAAGGTCACTATAACATTTTTAAGGATGTGCTGCCATTGATAGACATTATTAGAGATTTCAATTTTTTAATCCATATTTGATACATCCCTAGTTATATCCATTGATGTTGAACTTTTGATAAAGTTATGGGTCTGTCATGGATTCCATTAAATAAGAAAGACTTCGAGGATCCTTGAAGTAGCCAAAGCATCCGGCCCATATTGAGTTGTTAAAACTTGCTTAAATTCAAAATATTACCATTGTTGTGAACTAAGAAAACCAAATTCTTTTTGCAGTCACTAAAAATCTTTAAAATAGATTACATTATACTTGAATTAAAGTCACTGCTTCCACCATACCTTCCAATACAAAAAATTATCACCTATTTTTAAGGTAGAATTTATCCAAAGAGTTAAATATTCATGAGTCTCATTACTAAAATCTAATCTACACCTTGATATGGCCCAAATATTTCTTGTAGCCTGCACTCCTGGAAATAATATGCTTTTTTTAGTGTATGTGATCCATATGTATATTTATACATACATACATACATGCATACATACATAGAACACACACAAATGCACACATATATATATACATATATGCATGCATGCATGCATAAAAACAACTGGGTGTCTCCAGCTGTTGTAAAGTAACTGGCAACAATGACAATACATTTATTGTCTACTGCTGACAGGAAGTCTGAGCCTCTCTAGATCTGCTTGCTACTCTCTTTATTTTTTGTTCCAGAGTTTGTTTCATCCGATCATATTTCATTTAAGAACCAAAGAAGTAGGGTAGTCTAGATTTAAAAGATTCGATTCAACAGTTTTGATCATGTGGATTAAAAAATTGTCCTGAAGTCCTGAGTTGTTGTGAATGGTGCTAGGCCTTGAGGATAAAAGTTAAGGTTTAACCAAAAATTTATAGAAGCTAGGCACACTCTTAATTCAACTTTGATCATACCTATCTCCCTTGTCAATGTGCATTTGAGACACCACAAGATATCTGGAGAGCTGTTGTGTTGAATTTAGATTTTACCCTTTCCAAGGAAGTGAAATAAGAAGCTGGATGACCAATCAAAGTCCCTAAAAGGAGTTGAGTTAATGGCTTAGCTTGAAAGAGCTCAGATGGAATATATTCTCCCTTGGAGAAGAAAAAAATTGAGGATGGCATTGGCAGATCCTTCTCTAGTAGCAGCAGCATATTCACGATTGGCTTTTTCGAGGCATTGAAACACATAACTATTCCTAAATACTTAAAGCAAGCCACTTATTCTGTTCTGTGGCCATTAATGCTCCATAAAAAAATTAATCCACACCAAATCAAAGCCTTTTACTGCATCAGATACTAGTAGAGCAAAATCCATTCTATCTTTAGCTCTATCCTACCTATCAATTCATAAGCATAGATTATCTAATGTTTGATAAACCTAGATTCAGAAGGGGAATTATACATAATAAAGCCTCATGCAACTGCTTAGCCAATTTATTTATTGATTGATTTGATTTGATTTGATTTGATTTATATGCCGCCCTTCTCCCGAAGGACTCGGGGCAGCTCACAGAAAAGGTTAATACAGAAAAAAGTTTAAAAATGGTTTAAAATAAATAATTAAGACAATTTAAAATAGACCAAATTAAAAACCCGATCACATCAGCTGATCTGTTGGAATAGCCACGTCTTCAGGTCACGACGGAAGGAGCGAAGGTCAGGGGGAGTCCGGAGGTCTGTCCACATTTTGTAAGGAATAAGAATTAGAAGGACATATTAAATTCTAAAAACCTGTTAAATCAACATTGTTAAGAAAATACCCACTATCATAATCTAATGGAAAAGATGGATTTGAGAAAAATGGTTGACCAAAGTCATTCAATGAGTTCATTGAAGGGTTTAACTTGAGTCCTATGCACTACATTTATATGCTTACATAGACACAGTGCATTAAATTGTACAAGTATAATAGAGCAAAATTGTTGTCTGATATATTGAGTGTGCTATATATTTAACACAAGGATCTGCATTGTGAGCAGAGAGCCATGCTTTTGCTAACATTTGTTTCCTTTATACATTTTGGGAGAAAAATGTAAAATATTAGGCTGCAGAAAGAAGTCCAGATTGCTAAAAATGCTGTCTTTGTGTGATTTGGGGGTTATGAAGTCATCACATATATTACATCACATATTGTGATGACTTCATAATCCCCAAATACTAAATGTGTTTAAAATACAAGTAAGTAGACTTTGTGTAAAAACCATAATTTGCTGCTTTCTTTTATGATTCTGTTCTGTATGGACATAGTTCTTTAACATCAGATCAATGAACTATCTAGCTTGGAATATCCAGTTGAGTGAGATTTCAATATTACATATTTCAGATATAATTTTCCTGTTTTTGATTCATATACTTAATATAGAATAGAATAGAATAGAATAGAATAGAATAGAATTCTTTATTGGCCAAGTGTGATTGGACACATAAGGAATTTG
>JANHFM010003928.1:69506-79588 GCA_032468115.1 Grayia smithii
GTATAAGACGACCCCCCACTTATCTGAAGATTTTAATGGGTTAGAAAGTCGTCTTATACGCCGGAATATACGGTATCTCCATTTTCAAGCTTCTGTTATTGCACAAAAACACATGGCTGCTTTTTTGAGTCCTTTTAAAGATGTGGCTTTAATGAGTAGGGACTGTTTGTGACACTTCTAAAACATATTACAGATCATTTTTTAAAAGTGCAGTCCTAATTTTTAAGTATGTGTGTGAGTGTGTGTATTATAGTGCCTGAATGTAACTATCCCTCTTGGTTTTTTATTTCCCTTTTTATAGTACTCCTTGTACTTTCCAACTCCTTGCCAGATTTTGTTAAAATGGAATCACATATTAGATATAGAGATAGGGAAATGTTCTTTTACATTTAATAACTTCACTCATTTAAAAAAAATAAAAAATGATATTTTTTAGATAAATGCAGGTTGCATTTAATATATGAATTTAGTATCTGACTTCTATTTTATTTACGATTTTATTAAATACATAACTCAATTTTACATTAAGTAGTGTTTAAGATTGCTAACAAGAAAATAAGTAGAATAAAACTGTACTTAAAATATTAAAAATATTAAAACTGAAATATAAATACTCTAAATAAAAAAGCAAATCAGTGCCTTTGCCCATTGGTGTAATCCTAATTTATTTATGGGATATATTTATTTATTTAATTCATCAATTATGGCCACCCATAATACATACAAATCTGGAGAACAGAGATAAGAACATCAATATAATGGCAAAATACAGAAAGATTATGAAAGTAGCAATCAAGAATAACTATCAAAAATAATAATTTGGAGGCTAGTTTAACCTTCTAACCTGGGGTTCCCAACCCCCAGGCCATGGACTTGATAGCAGTCCCCGGCCCATTAGGAAGTGGGCTGTGCAAGCAAGTGAAGCTTCATCTGCGCATGATAGATAGTTCATGAAACCATGCCCCACCCAGGCCATGAAAAAAAGTTTTCCACAGTTCTGGTCCCTGGTGCCCAAAAGGTTGGGAGCTTCTGTTCTAACCTGAATGGGAGAACAGATGTGTTTACAATTGGAAGATAGTGACTTGATTTAAAATAAATCATAATATGGTTCCCTTTTGGCACAGTATAGCCGTTCTAATTTGCAGATTATGATTTAGGGCAATATGTAAACCCTACTCATGTATACTAACATGTATATGTGATGCATATATGTGGTGTATGTGGTAGCTAATTATAGCATAGTATGATCCAGAGGACAGGACAAGAAACAATGGATGGAAACTAATCAAATGGATGGAAAGATGCAACCTGGAATTAAGGAGAAACTCCTTAATGGTGAGGACAATTAACCAGTGGAACATATTGCAGGTGCTTCATCAGTGGAGGTTTTTAAGAAGAGACTGGACCGAGTGTTGGACTAGAAACCCCCCCCCCCAAGGTCCCTTCCAGCTCTATTCTGATTGATTGATTGATTGATTGATTGATTGATTATATGAACCCGGTCTGTGTGGCATCAAGTACCTACTCAGAAAAGTTGATCTATGATAGTTAACTGTAATTTTATCTTACCACCTTCCTGTTAATTGCCTTATGTTGGGTAGGAATTGAAGTGCAGCTTGTTCTACCAAATCTTTAATATGTAAGCCAGAATTGGCTGTTTATCCTGGTTGAACACACAAAAGGAGTGTTGAAAAATATCTCAGGTTCTTTGATTTCGAAGCAACAAACATGCACTCATGTATAACAATTCACTTGGTTTCACTACCCACTACAGGATGAAGTTGCTTTTCTCCACCTCTCTATCTTTTCTTCAAAACACTTAGCTTTCATTAGCAGATAAGCTTGGAGCTCTGAGAGCTGATAAAAATGCATAATATGACCACACAACCTTTTTAAAAGGGGTGGGGTGGGGTAGGATACTGACTTCCTCTTCTGTCTTTGTTCATGACTTTCATTGTTTCATGAAGAGATGGTTTTTCTTATCATTCTGCCAAAATTCTTACCCAATGGTGAAATTTTAATAAGTATGTTGCAAAAAAATGTTCCTTTTATGCTTTCAGCTCTATAACTCTCTTGCTACAGGCTATTACAATCTGACCTGAAGTTCCTCCTGAAAAATGCTGACTCAGATTTGAGTATTTCTAGGTCCAAAGAGCTGTCAAAGTTGTAGTAAATCTGTTTCTTTAGTTTGAAAAAGTTTTAGAATCAGTCTAAAATTCACCTTATTTTAACATTTGATCTTTATTGTAGTGACTGCTAAAATTTACTTTCACAAAGATATACAGTATATAAATAAATAAAAGGTAGGAAGTTTAGTGTGTTTTGATCTAAAACCTTCACTATGAGCTTTCATCCAAAATCTAGTGATGCACTCTTTTTTCAATTGTATCACTGTGATGTCTAAGAAGAATTATCCCTACTCTTCATTAATGAATAGTACATTTGTTTGGTTAATGTAATTAAATGGGTTCCATACATGCATACAAATCTTGGAATATCTTCAAATTGTTCAGAATATATTGGTATTTCATAAAATAATTTAAGAAATTGTGTACTAGAATAATCAGTGGTAGGCAAGTGCAACAGGCTGAAGCAGTGCACTCCTGATCTATTTTGTCAAGATGTTTGATTCTTTTTTCTTATGAGGACTCTTGACCTAAGCATCTTATATAGTAATAAACTGAACCCAGGTATATATAAATTATGCCTCTGTTTGCTTCTGTTTTTCTCCCTTGTATTCCATTTCTATTTCATAGATAATAGTAGAGTCATATCTAATATTTGAATGGAATACCATAATGAAATTTCACAACTGTGGGCTAGATTGAGGAAGTAGGAAAATATCCTTGAAGAAGGCAGTAACAATCCCTTCAGCATTATTGCCAAGAAAGACTACATGGAAAAGCCCAGGTACTTAATAGCTTAACTTAGTCTTAGTCAATGTTCTGTAAAAGTTGTTATTTATAAAGTAATGTAAGTATAATTAGTGTTATAGAAAAAAATATTTGATTAGCAAAAACATATAGTAACTGTATCAGGTAAAACTATCCTATTTATTAGCTGAGTATAAATTGCATGGTATGAATTAAACTGAAATAATAATGCAAGACTATTTATTTTACACTGATTAGGTCTGAAATAGTGAAATGAGTAATGAGAGAGAGTGAATGGAAAAGCTATTTACATAGGCTTATGTGGACTCATGGGGTATAGCAAATGTTGGCAACAAAGCATTCTAGAAATATTAGGGTAAGATAGTGATAAACACTATCTAACATCACTGATCTTGTGATATTTTAAAGTATGTATGGGGTTACAACCTGCTATCATGCACTATTCTTTCTAATTAGCTCTGTACTTTATTGTGTTAGCTTCAGCCAACTACTTCTGCCTTGGCTTTCTTTATTATTGGGATGCTAATTGATTCACCTGTGCTTGATCATCATGATATTGGGACTGCTCCACTGTTGCTTGGCATGACCATTAGTGTCACACCTTATAATGTTGGTTCTTGCTCTGCCTGACTTTGGCTATTTTGACTTTAACTCTGTGATAATAATCCTTCTCCTCTCTTGTCTTTGCTTTTCTTGACCATTTGGTGCATCTGGTCCTTTTTAGTTCCACCTGTTTATTGGGTACTTTGGTTTGACCTTTTCTCTGCACCTGTTAGTAATGTGGCTGACAGTACTGGCTGTTGCTACTATGGCCATATTCCCTGGCTTTCTATTGCTGCTATCATCCAGGTTTGGCAAGCTGTAACTTGCTTTCCCTTTCCCATTACACTCTGTTGAAGTCTATCACTTCTATTTTTAGCTAAGATAACTTCTGGTATCACTACCTTTAGTCTTAAGCTATGGTTGTACAACCACTGGCATCACTTCAGCCTTTCCAGGCAACTGCTAAGCCTCCAGGGACTTTTAGAGTCAGACACTGGTTATTTGTAATTCCACAGGCAAGAAGACTAACCATTTCCCCTTCTCTACTTTCTTTCTTCTGGTTTGAATTTCTCTTATAGAGACACAGCTTGTCACTACTAAACTTTCTACTCTCCAGAGAACTTTTCCTGTTGAGGCTAACTAGCCACCTGGGCTATGACCTATACTTCTCCAGCTTTGTCTGGATCTGCTATAATTAAACATCTCTGGAATTGCTTCTCCAACTCAAAAGCCTTTAATTCCTTAATTGAAGTAGTTCTTCAGTAGCTCTGCACAGAGTACAAAAACACATTCATACACTGCCAGCTGCAGGTTTATCTCTCACACAGCATCTTTGGCTTCTTTTTTTCTTCTAACCTTGGTCCTTTGGCATTCTTCTTTCCAATTTTTGTTCTTCTGTTCTCTGGCATTTTGAAATCCCGTATCACTTCTTAATTGTGAAAGCAACCAAGCCATCAAGGAAGTCCCCCTTTAGAGGGAATGTCTCTCTTTTTCTTTTGGTTTTTGAGGAATATGCTAGGAAACAGTAGTGCTTTTTTTCTTTTACAACCTTCCTCTCACAAACACCAGTACTTTAACCTCTCAGTAGCCAATGCAGCAACTGAAGTATAAGTGTTATGCTGCTAGATCTGTTTACCTAGTTAGCTACATTTTGGACCAATCAGGTTTTCCAAGCTATCTTTAAAAGCAGCCTAACATGGGTGGGTAGTTGTGTATCTACATGATGGTGAACGCGTAGGTTGTTGTCAAAAGGGCTTCTTAATCCAAATACATTCAGATGCAAAACATCTCCAATTCATGCAAAATAGATTAAAATCAGGGGTGGGTTCTACTTACCTTTACTACCGGTTCTCTTTATGTATGTGCTTTGCGCGTGCGTCAGCTCACGCACTCGCTTCACTTGCGCGCTTGCAAAATGCGTGCTCCACGCATGCGCATTTGCTACACAACTAAAAAAAACCCCAAAACAAGTGCTCTGCGCATGCGCAGAGCAAAAAAACAGAGAGAAAAGGAGAAAAAAAAGTAAGTACGGGCGCGCAGGTGGGCCCACCTCCCAGCCATGGAGAACTGGTTTGGTGACGTCACAATGTCACTGCTACCGGATCGAGCGAACCGGGCCGAATCAGAAGCAACCTACCACTGATTAAAATACACATTCTCCTCTATTTTGTAGTGGTAATCAAAACACACAATTATACCCTGTGCCTCTTAATAGTTCTAGGGTAGTATCCACTGCTGCCACTACCTGTTTTGAGTTGCTTGTACAGTAATAGCTGTACAGTTTTTTGCTATTTTGCCTTTTGAGGATTTTTTTTTAAATAACTCAAGGTTGTAAGCACTTTCAATCAGTAACAAGCTACATGCTTTGTTTTTTTCACAATTTGTTTCTTTGCAGTTAACTGTTTGGATCGGCACGTGCAACATACACCAGACAAGATAGCTTTGATTTGGGAAAAAGATGAGCCTGGTACTGAAGAAAAAATAACTTACAGGTATGACATGTTCCTCCTACTTGGTTTCAAAATTATCTGTGCAGACTTTGGAAGTCATACAGTATTGCTTGCTTTTGTATGAAATTTGTGATAACACTTAGAAGAGACGTCACAGAAGATATTTATTTCATCAGAATAATTTTGGATGATTAAAAATAGAAGAATCCACTGGATGTAGTAAAGGCCTTTCTGGATTCATAGTAGCAAATTAAAAGTTCTGCAAAGCCCACAAGTAGGATGTCCCTGTGATAACATCTCTCAGCAACTAGAATTGAGAGCCAGACATAAATTGGTTTGAAAATGACTTCACATCCATTAATATGGGTAGGCCTCAGGTTATGATAGCAATTGGTACCAGAATTACCACCTATAAGCAATGGGGTTGTAAAGTGCAAATAATGTGACTTCATCGCATTAGTCCCAGTTCTTGTTGTAATATTTTAGTGAATAGATTTGGCAGTCAGTTTCAGTTTGCTTATTTTGCAGTATTTTACTAACCCCTTTTTAGAGAGTCACAGTTGTTATGACAGATCACTGTGAGTATTGCAAAATCTTTTTAACAAGGTAGTGATTCTGATTGTAATTAAATTGTTTTTACTGTTTGGTGTTCAAGGTGAGAATTATATTTACAATGCATAGTTATTTGAGCCTTAACAATAAGCAGTTTAGTCTGGTCTGTATAAGAACATCATTCCACCACCTTCAGTTTATATGGCCACCCATCTCACCTAAGCAACAATGGATGGCAAAACGTAAAGATAGTAATCCAAAGTGAGAAAGAAAAATAAGAATATGCAGCAAAAATAAATCAACAAGTTTTGTATTTCTTTTTCATCTATTGCTAATCTTTTGCCTCTTTCACAAGCATCTGATGAAATGGTAAGTTTGTGTTTGACTTCCACTACTACAGGTTGTTAACAGGCATTGTGTATGTTTGTGTGTGTACACTATACTGTATACATATAGACATATATACTGGGTATGTTTCTACTGCATACTGATGCATCATTAATTTAACTGTAGTTTACTAAAATATCATAATTGTGTGACTTTACATATAAGTCTAAACCATAGCTTACTATTTCGGCTGTATTCACATAAGATATTGCCCCATAGTTAATGTCAAGTCTTTCTTGAATTTAATCCTTAGGTATTCACATAATTTTCTTTACGATAGTGCATAAGTGGATTGCCATTGCTTTCTTCTGAGATTTTTATTTTATTTTCCAAACTTGGGGTGTACCTGGTGTTTTATTCAAGTAATAATCTGATACACACTACCACCTAGTTAGCTGAACAAAAATAAGTTCCAAACGATAATAATAACCAAATTATAGTTTACTTAGTTTCAAGAAGCCAAATGTTACGAATTTACTGGAAGCTAAAGAATGGAACCTACAAAACTTCATTTATTGCTGTTTATTTGCATGTTCTGATCTGTGTTTCTTTTTTAATGACATTCTTAGTTGAGAATCACATTCTTCTGGTTAGCACATTCCACTAAGCTATTATTTGCTTAGCTAGGCTTATAAAATAAACTACAGTGAAATGGGTTCATTCAACATGCTAAGTCATGAGTTGCTACATATACGGGTATAAACAGAGTGACTAAATTCACAAGATATAGTAAACCAGTACTAAACAAACCACATTATAGTTTAGCATGTTGAGTGAATTCATCTATTGTATACAGAGCTCTCTCCTCATTTTGATGTTTCATTTGATTGCTACCAGATTATTCTGAATTCATTGAACAAAACTAAAAACTATATAGCCAGCTGAGCCTTTTCAATCTGGTTTACTTTGGATGTGTTGGAGTACAATTCAAATTCCCAACTTTTATGTTGGCTGGTAATTCTGAGAGTTATGAATCAAATTCTGCTGGAGACACATTGTTGGGAAAAAGTGATTTATGTTGTTTAGCTGGTATACACAATTCACCAATAGCATGAAGATTGTCTTTTGTTTTATTATAGCACTGTACCTTACTTGGTTACACTTGCAATAACAAATTGATGTGGATGTACAATTGTTTTGGCTTTGGGTATAGAAGTATCTTCCATGTAAGGATAATATAATTTGTGAAGGCACCCTTCATGAATGATCTTGTCCATTCATCCATGCAAGAATTAACATGGCTGCTGCTGGAAGGAAAAATTTGTATGCTGAAGGTTAATACAGTATAATTTTTTTTAACCTAAAAGCAGTGGTCACTACAATTGAAGTGTATTTTTTGAAGTAGTCTCCAGAAAAAGATAGAAACTGGTATGATCAACAAAGGTTCACAAATCAAATACTACTCATCAAACCAGTATCTGTTCTTTTATTTCTATAATCAAACAGCTGCTGTAAAGTTATTTCTTTAAAAATAAGAATCAGCTTTCTTTATCTTAAATAAAGTTCTCAGTTTATTGCCTGAGTTTGCACAACAAGATAGAATAAAATATTGTTGCCTGGTTTATGGTTCACTGTGTGTGAACTTATGCAATTTAATTCATCTAGTTAATCATCAGTTAGCGTTTAGGCCCATATATTATGTGCAATTTTAATCAAGAAGGATTAGCATTCTAACAACATTCCTCTGTTATGTTGAACATAAGTATTTTGCATTTGAATATAATACATTATTTGAAAAGAATATTTGATTTGCAAAGTAAAATGTACTCTTGTGAAGTGTGACATTCATATTATAAAATTGGTAAGTGAATAAATACTGTGTGAAGGCATTAACACTCTTCTGTTAGGAACTATTAGGACAAGAGAGCTGTTAACATTTTTAGAGTATCAGTATTCCTCTCTCCTCTTGGAAGGATAAATGGAAAAAGTTATGTAATGTAGACATGAGGAGAGATAAAAAATTTTTTTTTTAATTAGTAGGCCTCTGGCTGCTCATGAATTGGCTCCTCTATTCAGATTTCTAGATAATGGCAAATGAGTGAGTTGCATTCCATCTTTAACCTACCTGCATGTGCCTTAAACTGAAAGCCACAGGTATTTTTACAATGAAGTAATGCAAAATGTTAGCTTTGGATGTGATTTTAACTTGTGTGAACATAATGGACACTACTACAACACACTTTTCTTAACTGTGCACAATTGGATTAGGAAGGAGCAGTTTGCCTTCTTCATAATTATAATAGCCCAGGTGTCAAACTCGATTGCATCATGTGACGTATCACGATGTTTTTTGCCTTTGTGGAGCGGGGGAAGGTGTGGCCTGCGCATGACATATCTGGTCCACAGACCACCAGTTTGACAGGCCTGCTAGATGATTTGTCAGGAGGTGAATCCTGTGTTCTACAATAGGAATATAGGAAACTGCTTTATATAGTTTGTCAGTCTGGTTGTCTGTACTGAGTGATAATTCTTTTTAAGAGTTCTAGACTCAACCTTTCTTACGATTAAATATTGGATAATATTTTACCTCAGAGCAGATAAGATGTGACCTCAATATGGAGGATATTGCTATCTGTCCTTTAGCATGTTTAAGATCACTTTATGGCCCAGCTGTAAATCATGAACAAAATAATGTATATCCAATGTATAAGATGGTATATCCAAGGCTTCTGGGGGAACCTGAAAGTTGATATCTAAGATGAGATTTCCCTTGTGAGGCCTCTTCCCAGTATCTGACCCAGAGTAGCTCCCTATGAGTAAATAGTAACAAGGAAATATGGTACCAATAGAAGAGTGTATATTAACTGAGGGTTGAACTATGGAGTCCTTGGTGCTCTCTGAGATTGCAGACATTTCATTACTGATCATGTTACCTAGTTGGGTAATGAAACTTATGCATGCAAAGTTCAGAAGGTATGAAGGACTCCAAAAGAGATAGGGATAAGAGCTGTCTCTTAAGTAAGACTGCAGCCAACTGTTTTTAGTTAAGACAGGCATCATGTCTTGCTTGGCAAGGAGCCTAATAGAGCACTTTGACTCTGCTGGCCATATCTGAGGACTAGGAGGTCTTATTTCATCTTCTGATTCCTCCAGCTGTTCTGATGCTGCTTGTGTTTGATCAGCCTCAGGTAATTCCTGGCTTGGTATCAGCTGAGGCTGATCAAACACAGCCTCTCTTGAGGCTGGCATTCCAGATGAGTCATCTGAGCTCTGGGCCATGATACTACATTTGTGAGGATGGCAAGGACCAGAACATTAGACATTCTCTGGTTGCTCTAATACAGCAGTATAAGAGGACTTTGATCTTTTGCTTGGGACTTCAGAAGACACTAGGTACTTCTTTTAAAGGGGATGCTTGACAATCCAGAGGTATCTGAATGATTATTTTGAAATGAGTTTTTATGATGAGTTTTATGTTTGTGGGCAACTTATCTAATAAACAGCCCAAGTAGCAAGGAACCTGAGAAGAAGCTTTTCAAATCATTCAAAGATATTCCATTTTACTAGATTCACTCACTGTAAATGAAGATGAGAAATGGCTCTTACAATTTCCAAGATTCAATATTTACCCCAGACTTACATTAAAGGTACTCTCGTGACATCTGAGTACCATATATTCCGCCTTATAAGAGGACTGGGCGTATAAGACTACCCCCAACTTTTCCAGTTAAAATAAAGTATTTGGGATATACTCACCGTATAAGACTACCCCTCTTCCAAAGCATACCAAATAAAAGTTAAAAAACATCAGATTTGA
>JANHFM010003928.1:101088-111744 GCA_032468115.1 Grayia smithii
AGCTCATAACCTTGGAACCTGCTGCTAAAATTCACCTCTGGGAACAGCTGATTGGGGGTATTCCAGGAGGCAGATCCCCCGTCATCTTTTTTCATATTTTCCTCCCGAAAAACTAAGGTGCATCTTATACTCCGAAAAATAGGGGTACATGAAGCTTCCCATCTCTCATTTGTGTAGTGAAGGATGTATTGTAGATTCTTGCACATTGCCAACATTTCACCTTAGGGCATTGTACTTCACTAACTTGGGACATTATCATGGTCCTCTCAGGTAAAGAGAAAGACTGGGAAAAGGTAACTAGTAGTAACTAGTATTTCATTTTGTAATAGCTATGCTAAAACAGTGGCCTATATCCCTAACTTGGAACCAGGAGACTAACTGGTTGACTGAGACCAGAAGTTTCCTCTACTTAGTCTTTAAGAATGCTGATGTCCGAGAATACAAATGAAAAAACAAAGCCATAACTGGTGTTTAAAATGCCAGACTTGATCTGAAGGCCAGCAGTGTTTAATTATGCTAGAGACTTCTGGTATATAGGGAGCAATTTGCCCATGGTAACGCTGATTCAATAGAATCCCTGCTACAAGAACACCCTCTTATTTGCTTTGCCTCTTGATTTGACAGTTTGCATACTTTTTTAAGATATATTTTTCTCAATAAACTTAATTTTGTGTTACGACTTCATGATTGGCTTTATGGATTTGTGACAGTAACAATCTAACTTGTTTAGGTAGGAAGCCCTATTTGAGGCTTTGGTAGCCTTCTTTACTTACTTTTAATAGGAATTCTTCAGTTGGTCATCTGTAAATTCACTCATCCATCGTGCCTTCACCTAAGTCTGTTAATGAGTATTCCTTTTTTTCAAGGCTAATGTGAAGATCTTAGGATGGCTGAACAGAGGAATGAGCAGTTGGGGTAGGGGCTGTTTACCTTGAAAACTTTGAAAGGTTGACAATATCCACAATAGACACATTTATTCATATAAGTGAATGCATAGAAGAAAAACTCAAGGAAATAGCTATTTAGATATTTAGCTATCTTTATTTAAAGTAATATGACTTATAATGATTTTTTATTTCTCAAACAGGTAGTGAAACGTCTTCCCAAAACTCGATCAGGAAAAATCATGAGAAGATTGCTACGGAGAATAGTGACTGATAATATTAGTGATATGGGAGATATCACAACACTAGATGATCCCAGTGTCATAGAGGAAATACTTGAAACGTGTAAGAAATACAAACTTAAGCATCCTACTCTATGATGGACTATTGTGAAGATGAGTTCTGTTAAGAAGCTGAAGGAACAAAAGGAACTATTAGATTTATTCTTGATACATTAAAGAGCTACACTTATTCATGTAAAATCCAAAAAAAATTTCCTGAAAAAAATGTGTATTGTAAAAGTTTGCCACTTGCTACATTGAGTTTGTATTTTCTTTTCTTTGAAAGCATAGAAAAATAATTTTCAAACTGCTGTTTAAGACATGTTCTGCCTTTGTTAAACAGAGTGTAGAAACTTAAGGAGTAAGTTTGCATTTAGCTTTAATATTTTTGCCACCAATATATAAAACATTCTTTTAAAATCAGTCTTAGTCTCTAAAATTAGTCTCTTTCCCTAATTTTATCTTATCAGATGAACTGAAACACTACTTTTAAGTTACGTGAATTTCTTTTAAAAATCACACACAATGACCATTTTTTATATACTATACAAATTTCAATTTACATAATTGAAAGCCAAATTAAACTCAAAACTGTTTATCAATACTTATACTTATGTATAACATGTGGGAAGTTATCTGTTTTACTACAGTTGGACAAATTGAATTGTTATAATGTTGCATTGGCATATAATTATGAACAGGCATATAGTATTCTTTATTAAACATGTATATTTTTTAGATTTTTATCCTTTTTTCATATATTACTCAAGGCAGTAAACATAGCACTCCTTTGTCTGCCTATTTACCCCACAACAAAAATAACCAAGTAAGTTGGCCTGAGAGTGAGTGGCCCAAAGTCACCCAGTTAGTTCTTCATGCCCAAGGTGGGCTCACACCGCCTGCTTTCTAGGCCAGCACCTTAACCACTACACAAGATTGGCTCTCTTTTATGTATCTAGATATTGCTGATATGCATGAGCCTGAGCATGTACTGTACAAACAATAATGAAGAAACAGTTTTCTGAATTTAGTACAAAACATCTGACTTAGGGCTCCAAATCGAGACACCAAACCAACTCTATCACCTACTTTCATGTTGAATTATGTGATGGAATTGAAGAAAAAGGAAGATCTAGTAGAAAAAAGATACTCAATTACTATTGGATTGGTTTCTGGAAAGCTGAGATTGGACAGTTTATTTTGATACTAGTGAGTGAACATTGCAACATTACATTTGTTCTGATTTGCAAACCAGTAAATTAAAACAATTGTTTGCCATGATTGCTTGTTAAATGATAGGATACCAGATAATTAGACCACAGCCTATTTAGTCCAGTGAATTCTCTAATGAACTCTCCAATTGTTGGGAAGGGCAAGGGGATATGTTCCCATTCCATATGCCTAAAGCATTTGGATTAGCAGTCCAGTTCATTCCAAAACTAAGCATAAGCTAATTTTATTTATTTAAACAATTTATATAGCCAGCCATTTCACAGGGTTAGCAATAAAACAATATTTGCAAAAATAACACATGGTTTCTACTTTCCAATCATTAAGACAAGAACTAAACTACCAACATGGCTTCTTTACACTTCCCATCCAATTGGGAACATGCTTGTTTAGGAAGGCCAAGACTGGCTACGTAAGACATACACACTCTGTCCTCCCAAAAAAGGCTCAGGAGAAATTTCTGGAGAACTTTAGAAATACCCTGTTCCCCAACATTTACCACCTGAGGCCATTACTGCACTTTCCCAAGGATAAAATGGCAAGCTAATGGTTAAAGGCACCAGACTAGATACCAGGAGACTGTGAACTCTAGTCCCACTTTAGGCACAAGTCAGTTGGATGACCTTGGCCCAACTGACTGTTTTAGTGTTAGGAAGCAGGCGAGAGCAATCCATTTCTGAAAAACCTTGCCAAGAAAACTGCAAGGACTAGTCTAAGCAATCTCCAGGAATTGACTCTGACTCAAAGGCACACACAAAGACGGTGATAAAATTACTTGGGCATATTTCTCTTTCTGGATTTTATGGCAAATGATTGATCCTCAATAAGTATCAACTTTTTACATTTTAAGCGACAGAAATTGACATTTTTATCTTTCCCAATATTAGTAGCTTTGGCTTCATCTTTAACATTTAGAAGTGCAATAATGCTGCACCTATTAAGGTCACCTAATTTATGTGTCTCTAATTGTCTTTTCAATACAGTGTCCTAACTATTCCTTTTCAAAATCATACATATCACAGCAAGATTACCCTATTACTCTACATTCCATTTCACTTCAAACTCAATAAATTAAAAAAACAAAATATATTGTGTTATAAAAATATAGAATATAATTCTTTAGAATTCTTTATTGGCCAAGTGTGATTGGACACACAAGGAATTTGTCTTGGTGCATACTCTCTCAGTGTACATAAAAAAAATACATTCCTCACAATAAGGTTCATCAGAAAATCATAAAAAATATTTTATAAAAATATCTATTGTCTTTCCTAGAGATACTTTCTCTCTTTCAAATCCATGCTAATATCCCTTCCTCCTGGATAGAACATTCCTCCCTCAAGGTGTCCCCCACCCAAATTCTCTCCAAATGCAATCAGCCTTTCGAAACGAGCATTTCCTATGTTGTTCTTTTCACGTGGAAACTAAGTGGCTGTTCTACTGTACTGACCCCGCCCCTTCGAGGAAGCAATTTTCGCTCCCAATGGCCAAAGAAGTGGGGCGTGGTCTTAGCTGATTCGTTGAACTTAAGCGGTTAAGGATGGAGGCATCTGTATGAAGGGGGCAAGAGAGTATTAGGCAATCGGAAAAACGGGGAGGTTTATGTAAAGGCAGCAGTGAGTCATCGCCAGAAGAGCAATGGGGCATGGCTCTGTGGAGGCTGTTGGTGGGTTATCAGGGGCGATGGATATGGGAGACATTGGGGCCACCTCGGAAGGAAGCCCAGACATGCGCTACCTCCCTTGAACACCCTCGGTGGATAGCGCGGAACTGCCACTCGGGGACTAAATGGTGGTTGGGCGTTTCTGAAGGCAGGGGTGGGTGTCTGGCGCCACAGTTATTGAGCAAGCTCAGCCTACGGGGTGGGGCGTCATGGCGGCTTTCGGACGCAAGTCGGGGTGTGGGCGTGGCTTCTGTGTGGCAACCGTTGAAGCAGGCTGGAGCAAGAGGTGGCGCTTCGCGGTGTGGGCCGGGAAGCGGGGCTGCTCTTCGGCTTTCTCCAGCGAGCCTTGGCGGCGGGGTTGGATCATCACGGTTGATCTCTGTATCTCGGCGGGCCATTCATCGCAATATGAATGAGGCTGACGGCCTGCGGCAGCGGCGTCCCATCCGGCCGCAAGTGCTTACAGAGGAGAACGCGGCGCAGGCAGAAAAGGATAGCAGGTGCGGGTGAGGTCTTTGCTTTTCTCCTGGCCTCCCGGCGTTGCCTCTTCCCCGGGGAGGATAGGAGGCACCGCGGCTTTCGGAAAGGGCGAAGATTTGGAGGGCGTCCTCGTCTCTTTCCTCCTGCCCTGCTCACCCACAATAATACAGGGAGGTGGGCGCCAGTTTCCTGAACCGGTGGGAGGATCAGGCTGGAGCGGAGCGAGCGTTTCTTCCGCCCTCGCATGGAGAGCTTGGTGCCGCCGGTGGAGATGAGTGCAAGATACTCAGGGGTTTAGGCCTCTTGGTGTTTAGGAATAATAAATATTCCACGGCCTTTGCTGCTAAGAATGCCCTGGGGGTGGGGGGTGGGGGGGAAACAAGCCCCACGCTAAAGTCAAGGACAGAAATGCCATTAAAAATAATAAGTGGTCTCTGAAGCTCCGGGGTAAACAATGGTGATAGCTCCTAGAAATGGCTTTTGACATGACTGGGCTCGATTGAAATCGGTGGGAATTAACAACTCGGAGTTCCAGAAGGGAAGGTCTGTTTTTGTTTTTTTTATGAGGAGTGGAATGGGTCACGGAATGAAAATAATCTTCTCTTTCTCTCGGACTTTGCAAAATACAGTAAATGACCACTGTTCGTTATTATTCTCAGCAGTTGTTTTAAAACGACCTCTACATTTTAAAAAAAAAAAAGTGACATGTCTTTTTATAGCAACAATTTTATATATTCACATTACACGTACAACGGATAAAAAGCATTATCCTTCTGATAAGGTGGCAGAATGTTTTTTCTTAGATTAAGCAATTTTAACCCATAACCTATGTGTTCATAATTTGTTATTTTTTTCCCCATTCGCTTCACTTTCCTCTAGAAAGTGTAAAGGCTCTGATACTGTGCAAAAAAACCCCTTGCTGTGGTAATAAAAACCACAGCAATTAAAAAACAGGAAAGCCATACTTTTTCCTTCTAAGATATATAGTAATTGGCTGTGGATGAATAGGTACTTAAAAACTCTCATTTACTAAGAAATTATATCTTTATGTATTTGTTTATTTATATCCCACCTTCCCCACAACTACAATCTGGTGAGGTGAGCTGAAGGAGAGTGACTGGCCAGAGGTCAGTCAGTTGGCTTTCATGGCTATGAAGCAGGTCTCTTGCTTTCTACCCTGGCTAGAAAGTAAAGTTCTGGAGTTAGAGGTGGGTTGAGCAATCATACCTAATAAATTCTTCTGAAAAGGAAATAATATAGAAAGAATGGTTTAGGTAGAAAGAGTGAAAAGTTCAGGAAGCTTAATATACAGATATCTGGAACTACTGTATTTTTCAGAGTATAAGACACACTTTTTTCCCTCCTAAAAGAGGGTGGAAATGTTGGTTCATCTTATACACCAAATATAATTCCTTCCTCAGTCAAGAGGACATATTACAACATATAGCTTCTTAATATATAATTGCAGCTGGTGTAATTTGCATTGCAGCTGAATAATTATATACATATTTGAGGAAAGGTATGGCTTTTCTACTTAAAACGATATATGGAAGAAGTTATATTGATATTTCAGGAGCTGCTTTGTTGTAGTAGTAAAGGTGCTGGATTAGAAAGTGGGGGGTTGTAAATCCTAATCCTGTTTTACACACAGTTGCTGGTTGGGTAACCTATCATTCATTTACTTGCAGCCCAGCGCA
Source organism: Grayia smithii (assembly GCA_032468115.1). Classification (NCBI taxonomy): domain Eukaryota; kingdom Metazoa; phylum Chordata; class Lepidosauria; order Squamata; family Grayiidae; genus Grayia; species Grayia smithii. Next base: position 107,324 of record JANHFM010003928.1, read on the forward strand.
TGTTTTTGAAGAGATAGGAAAGAATATTCTCTTTTTCTAAGAGTAAACATGTTCTTGCAAAATTGTTGATCTTGTGTTTTGCATTGTCATTGCCTTTTGGTGATCTACAAGAAATAGCTTACTAATTAGTACTTTTTATGTTGTAAATTTGAGACAGAAGAAGTGAATTAGGAAAGTATTCTCCAGGTTGTTGCTGTATACAGGTAATCCTCAATTTACAACCATTCATTTAATGACTGTTCAAAGTTGGCTCTGAAAAAAGGTGATTTATGATCAGTTCTCCCAGAGTCATATGATCAAACTTTGGGTGTTTGGCAATTGGCATATATTTACATATGGGGTCCTGGGATTACCACTTGCAACATCCCTAGGGAGCTTCTGACAAGTAAACGGGGGAAGCTAGATTCGCTTAATGACCACATGATTCATTTAAAAACTGTAGTGATTTGCTTAACAATTATGGCAAAACTAATTAAATGAGACATGTCTCATTTAATAACTGCCTTGCCTAGCAACAGAAATTTTGGGCTCAATTGTGGTTGTAAATGGAGGACTACCTGTATGAGTTTCCCATAATCCTCAAAAAGCATAATCATTATTGAAATCTCACTCTCTCTCTGTTTTTCTTGGATACTAATGCAGGCACCACATTATAATGTTACATGCCAATCTTGCATTATTTATGTGGAAATAAGACAGTGATTATTTCCAACTCAGGATGCATAGAATTTGAGCCATATTTTTTGTGAATGAAATTTTATATTTGGTTTGTTTTGATGAAGACAATCTCCATCCTGTTTGTGGATTCCATATTGTAGAAGCAATAATTTAAATGTCAAATCTAATGGATTCAATATATCTATTTTAATCAAGCCACAAAACTGAGAAAAGCTAAAAACAGTTTTGTTCAAAGCTGAAGTAGTTTGCTTTTCTGAGCTTTTATTCAAAGCCCAGTAGTTTGCTCAAAGCTATCTTTTTCATAGTTTACCCAGAACCAAGAATCATATATAGACATGCTTCTTAAGAGAAGGGCTGAAATCCTCACAATTTTTCTGTAATATTTAGCTAATACTAAAGCTGTTGTATCCTAGAGCTTGTATTCATTTTTTATATTAACAGAATATCACAATTTGGTGCCTGTTCAAAGTATATGCCTCTATCTAAAAATCCTGAACTTTCTATAACTGGGGCTGTTTGTGAAATAAGATATCCTATTGATTAGGAAAAATAGTAACCGAGGGTTTGTAAATCATTTTTTATGTTGGTTGGGCAGGGATGCTTCTGAAGATTGCAAGAAATTTTCACACATTTATAACTGAAAATGTCAGCTATCAGTTTTCAGCAGTCTTGCTAAAGTGGTCTCCAACAGCTGCAAAAAGGGAATTTGAGAGGTTGGTGTGGTTCTGAGACCTCAGGTTGTCCATCTTGTAGTCTACACATATTTCAACAATACCGTTTAATTGTACTTCAAATCATTGCAATTTTACTAACATATAAGCAGAGTAGACCTGCATTTTTGTCTATGAGCTATAAAAACAAAACTATACCTCATACCAAACTAGCATCCAGAGTGTCTTTTTAGTACCTCCATGCCTTAGAACTGAAGTTATATATTGGATAAATTTGTTTTGCCTGAGCAAAGACTGCATACTACTGTTAAGGAGGGAAGCTTTGTGACCATACAGTATGTAAAGCATGGGTGTCAAACTCATAGTATCATGTTGCCATCACATGATGTTTCATGATATTTTCCCCCCTTCGTGGAGCTGGAGTGGACGTGGCCTGTGCATGATGCATCTGGCCTGTGAGCCACCAGTTTGACACCCCTGATCTAAAGGCATAGAAGGTAACATATCAAGTAGGATTTGGATATTTTGTTTACTTCTTTTTTTCTTTTATTAATCATTCCATTAATCTTTCTTGAAATTACTGAAGGAACGTTTAGAACAGTAAGATTTAAACTGATTTCATCCACAGAATGTCTGTTTCTCCCACTTATTCTTAAGCTCTTTTTCAGTGTGTCTAATGATGTTTGAAGTCTAACCACAAATTATATAATTTATAAAGCAACCTTTCCCAATCTGTCCAAATTAATTATATTTTATCTCCCAGATTCCCACCTAGCATATTTTGAGATAATTCTTGTGCACATCTGGAAAAGTAAACATGCACAGTTGCAAATTCAACTGCATGTTTGCATAGTAGAAATTTACTTCCCGACAAAGTAATCTTGTCCTGAGATTGGTAAAGAGATTTACTGAAAAATATTTGATAGTGCTTAGAAAGATGGTTTAAAAAAGGGGAAGATTTAACTGTTAATGGCTACTTGTCTTGATGGCTGTTTCCTGGTTTTGGAATTGCAGATAGCATAATTTAAATACTTTATTGGTGAATAACACTATTCTGTTATCCATCTTTTTGAGCATCCAGAGTGGATCTTGTTAGCTACTGGATGACACAAACTACAATACTGGAATAGCTACTGGCCTGATGTAGTGGACTCTTACATTGTTAGCTGCTCTTGTATAATCATGTTCTAATTTATAGTTTTGTTTATTTTTACAGTACTTACAGCAACAAGGTGTTTCGTGTAACTTTCATGACTTTAGCTGTGTCAATAATTGTTCCCTTATTTGGAGCACTCATTTTTCTGGATTGTCCAATAGATCCTAAGCCTATTAGGTGAGTACATAAGCATGTTTAATATTAGAATTTTGCATGTGACTTAAACTTTCATTGAGGATGTTATGAGGGCTTTTTAGCTTTATGAATGGAACAGTGCTGTAGTCAACTGTTTAGAAAAACTGTTGTGCCATTACTTACAGTTGTACAGAAATAAAAAACAACTGTTTTATATCTTCCAAATTAACAGGTGAATTTATGCTCCTTATACTACTTTTACTTGCTCCTTCTGGATACCTAAACATTTCATTTAATATATACAATATATTTAATTTAAAAGGTTGTCATTTTTCTTAACTATGTTCTTTCAAGTCATTGTCTTAATGTGTGCTATGTGCACATGAATTTTCATGGTTACAATATTTTACTACTTCTGTATTAAAATTAGTATGTAATAACTGTACCTGCAGAAAGAATGGAAGGCTTATTTGTAAAAAAATGAACAGTTAATTACAAATTAAATATGTGACGAAAGAATGAATTGGTGCAGAGAAAAAGGAAGATTAAGAAAGTTTAATTTTATTCAAATAAACTTTCTTAGTCTCCCTATTTCCCTAGACCAGGGATTGGCAACCTTAAACACTCAAAGAGCCACTTGGACCTTTCCTACAGAAAAAAAAGCACACCGGGAGCCACAAAACCTGGGTGGGTGTGGCCAACTCGATGTCACACATTCCCATTCCGACGCCTACTCGGCTACAAAACCATTCTCTCTCTCTCCCCATCTCCCCCTCTCTCCCCACTCTTTCTATATCTCTGTGTCTCTGTCCCTATCTTTCCGTCTCTCCCCCATCTGTGTCTTTCTCCCTCTGTATCTCTCTCTCTCCCTCTTCCCCTCTCTCATCCCCTCTCTATGTATCACTCTGTATGTGTCTCTCTATGTCTGTGTGTGTGTGTGTGTGTGATTCTCTCTCTCTCCCCCCTCCCTTTGGGCAACCGTCCTCCTCCCCTCTCATAAACCCTTGGCTGGCTGTGGCTGAGCCAGGAGCATGTGCAAGCATGGGGAGATCCTCCTCAAGCAAGCGCCAAAGTGCAGCAAAGAAGGTGCACTTTCCAGCCCAAAGTGGCAGGAAGCAAAGGCTGCTTTTTACATGCAAATGTAGTGCGAAGGCAGGCACAGGGCAGCTTCGCTCTTGCACTCTCTGATGACTCTCCTCCTCTTGTGACTCTCTCGAGAGTTGGGAGTGTGCACACGCGTGGGGAGACCCCCAAGCGAGCAGCAAAGCTCAGGAAAGATGCATATGGGGTGGGCAGCCCCAGCCAGCCTGGGGGTCACGAGAGGAGCAGCAGGGGAGGAGATTGCAGGAGCGAAGCAGCCCTGTACGTCTCTTCATGCCACATTTGTGCATAAGGCAGCCTTCGTTTCCTGCCACTTCAGGCTGGAGTCCAAAGAAGAAATAAGAGGGTGGGGCCAACCAGTGATGGGACAGGGAGCTGCGGCAGAGGTCCCAAAAAACCGCTTGCGGCTCTGGAGCTGCAGTTTGCTGGCCCCTGAAATAGGTGGTACAGCAGCCACAGGCTCATCTTTCAATTCTAATAGTGAGACTTGAGCCCTTACATTCTGTAAGTGGTCTTCCACATTCACATCAGTAAAGAAGATAAGGTCCAAAAGTAATTTCATTGTGAACGGAAAATTAACCGTATTTTTCGGAGTATAAGACACTCCGGACTATAAGACGCACCTACCTTTTTTGGTGAGGAAAACAAGAAAAAGAAATCTGCCTCTGCCTCCCAGCAAT
>JANHFM010003929.1:28541-51641 GCA_032468115.1 Grayia smithii
GGGTGGAGATATACAACTGGGTATCATCAGCATACTGATGATACCTCACCCCAAAACCACGAATGATCTCACCCAGCTCTGGTTTATTGTTGTAGAGAAGATAATGGAGCCCCTCATTCTTGGACTATCCTGGCTGGATAGATGGCAACCTGTGATTTGGTGGGAGGGTGGCATGGGCTATTTGGGAGAAGGAAGCCTTTGCTGTAAGATGGGCCCTTCTTACTTGGCGACATTGGAGGGGACAACAGAGATGTTCGAGGTATGGACAGATCATAAAAATCTAGAAGCATTGCAAAGTCCCAGAAAACTCTCACCCAAACAGGTCCGTTGGGTCCAATACTTTAGTCGCTTCCGCTTTCGGTTACGTTACGTGACAGCAGGGAAAAACTTTTTGGCTGATGCTTTGTTCCATTTACCCCAGTATAATAGTCAAAGAGACGAAATAGTGCAACCGTTGATCCCAACTATACAAATAGCTAAACAACTCGTCCAACTAGAAAGCACAAATCCATGGAATGAGGAAATACAACGAGCATTGACAAACGATGCTTGGTTTTGCAAATATGCAGACACTTTGGACCGACGGGGAGGGTTAGCATGGAAGGGAGAAAAGTTATATATACCTGAAACAGTAAGACCTAGCATCATGCAACGATGCCATGACGTAAAGACTGCCGGACAATAAAGATTGCCTATCCCTATGCCTAGATCTTTCTAGTACTTCCCAAAATGCAAAGGAAATTATACTGGATGGCATGTACCTGATTCATCTGCCATTACAAAATATTTCCTTTTATATTTTTGTGAAAAAAGATCACATCCTTCTACTTAAAATTCTTTCCACCTAGGTTAGCATATGGAAACAAGTTCTGAATTTTTTAAAAGATCTGCTTTTCATCCCAAAGTATTGGTCAGAACTATTTCACTGCATATTGGTTTAATGTGAGAGAAATGCAGCAACAAATTCTCCAAATGTAAAATGTTGAATGACACAGTATATAAAAAATATGTTCAAATATTCCATGAAACACCAGGAAACAATTCTAGAAAGCTGAGGTTAGAAATGTAATGATCTCCTTACACGTCCTCCTACAGTTATTGAATTTCCTTTTCTTAATGCTTAATTATTTTCACACATTTGAACAGAGGCATTTGAATTGCAGAAAGAAGACTTTGATAAACCACATCATAACTGTCAGAATGACTTAAAAAGAATCCCTGGTGAGTGACAATTATATCCTATGTAAGATAGACTTTCTATGGTGGAAAAATGGATATGTACTGTATGATATGTGCATCTTTATCTGTAAGCATGACTCAGAAACTCACACAATTGGACAAACTACTGCTTTGTCCAACACTGCAGGGTACTTCTTCAATTATAAATGTAGTAAAATAATTAAAATACTTTCTAAAAGACTATAGAAGACTATAGAATAGTGAATTTAGTAATGATTCTATTCTTTCTCTCTTGGTTTTATGAATGTTTAGAATTTTTATTGATTACCCTTGTGTGATACCACATCTATTCAGTCCTATTTTTATTCAAATCCCAATTCTTGGACAGAAAGAGTCTTTTCTGTTGTGAAAGTGTGTCCCTAAATATTAGCCTCAATGGAGCAGTGCTTAGAGTGCAGTACTGCAGGCTATTTGTGCTGACTGCTGGTTGCTGCTATTTGGCAGTTCAAATCCAACCAGGCTTAAGGTAGACTCAGCCTTCCATCTTTCCAAGCTGAGTAAAATGAAGGCCCAAATTGTTGGGGGCAATATTCTGATTTTGTAAACCACTAAGAGAGGATGTAAAGCACTGTAAAGCGGTATATAAGTCTAAGTGCTATTGATATTATGCTGGAATTAAAAAAAATGTGCAAGATCAAGTTCTGTATGCAGCAGATGTGAATTTCTCCATGTAAATTGGAATATAGTTGAAGCAGAATGTAGTTTTGAGGCAGGCTATGGAGAAACTGCAAAATGGAATCAGAGAAACTTGTCCATAACAACAGATTGCTGTGTTGCATGATTTATGTCCTGAAAAATCCTGGAAACTCCAAGAAAGGCTGTTTGAAGAATGGTTTTGGCCCCAGCAAATACACAAGCTGCCAACATATACATAAGGAAGACAGTTGTGCCAATATGGCTAGGCCAGATTTATTGTATATATGGTAAGGCTTGCAGAAAGAATACGCTTGCATGCTGATTCAAACCATGGTTTCTGAACAGTGAGTTCTGTTAAACCATTAATCTTTAAAAGCAAGTTGTTACCTTGAAGGGAGGCATGTTATGCTTCACCTGTTTTGCAGATTATATGAAATGACATAAAACATTAGTCAGGATAGGCTTGACAAGAGAAAAAAAAAGGGTAACATTCCTGAGTGCAACATTGCTGGTTGTAAGTTTCTTTAAAATCAACAGCAATGTGTGAAATTCATTCCTATTTAGGAATATCAATCAGTCTAATTCATCAACTGAGCCAATTTTAAATTTAAATTTTAAACTATTCATGTGTCTTACATGAAAACAAGTGTGGCCTTATTTGTCAGCATATATCTAAAAGATCAAAAATATTATACGTGGTTATCAATTTAAAGAAAAAGATGGCACAATCATGAAATTATCTATTTGTACTATGGTCCCAAAATATTTTTATATATTATTTATTTATTAAAAGTATATATTGCTTTCTTTAGCAAAAGCAATTCCTGTGCAGTATTCAAAAACTAACACCACCATCAAATTAAAAGAAATCTTGTAAAGTGTTAAAATCTTGTAATTTAGTTCAAAACAAAACAAAACCAGTCAGAGCTAGTGCTAGGGCAGTCCAACATAGAAAAGACAAAGTCTGACATATGTACATGAGCAATTATATCCATCAAGATGAGCATCTTCTAAACATCTCAATGCATGGAAAGAGGGGCAATGGTCTTTTAACATATGGCTTTCCATACTGCATGATCTTTGCATTTCTAGCTCTGCCTTTTGAGAGAACATCTCTCAAAATATCTCTCAAAATAACATGGCAAAAATATGTTTCAAGACAGGTAAAAAGCATAATAGATTTAACAAGACTCAGATGGTAATTTCTGGACATCCACACTATATTAACTATCCATATGTCTGGGAATGGCAGTAGAATTGCTACAAGCCTTGATGATGATGATGATAATAATAATAATAATAATGATGATGATGATGATGATGATGATGATGATGGATGACAGATTAAATAGATGGAAAACCAAAACTTTGCATGGACAGCACTTGAAAAACATTGAAGGAAAATGTGATGATAACTTGACATGGGCATGGCTTAAAATGGGAACCATCAAGAAAGAAACGGAAGGTTTAATACTCACTGATCAAGAACAAGCACTACAAACTAATGCCATGAAAGTAAAGATACAAAAATCCACTGACAATCCAAACTGCCGACTTTGCAACAACAAAGTTGAAACTGTTTCACATTTAATATGTGAGTGCAGCAAAATTGCACAAACTGATTACAGAACTAGACATGACCAAGTTGCTAAATTAATCCACTGGTTATTATGTAAAAAATACGATTTACCTGTATCCGAAAAGTCATGGGAACATAAAGTGGGAAAAGTTGTCGAAAATAAGGTGAAGATCTTGTGGGACTTTCGAATACAGATGGATTGTCATTTGGAACACAAGAAGCCAGATATCACAGTTGTCGACAACCAAAACATACAATTTATTGATATCGCTGTACCAGGAGACACCAGAGTCAAAGAAAAAGAAATGGAAAAAAATTACAAAATATTGTAGTCTGGCGATCGAAATGACACAATTGTGTATAAAACATGTAACAGTGATACCCATTGTCATCGGGGCACTTGGTACCATGTCCATGAATTTTGCAAAATACATCAAGAAATTGCAGCTTCCTGCTGTAGCGCCAGCAGAGCTGCAAAAGACTGCGCTACTTAGAACAAAATACATTTTAAGTTGATACCTGGTTGATAATTAGGATGCTGGCAGCAACCTGTTTCAATCATCAGACCCAGTCAATGATATTTGTGATACATTTTTAAATGTTCAGTTGACTGAGTTCCATGTTTAATGAATAAAAATTTATAATAGTAATAAGGAAGAGGAAGGAGAGGAATATAAATTTATTAGAAGCAAAATAACAATACAAAATAACAAAATATTTATGGAACAATATAAACGCAATATATTCGGACCTTAGCAGATAGGCAATATTATAATTCCCCCCCCCCCCCAAATTGTGGTTTTGCATCAGGAAGCCAACGTGACCAAAATTGAGACTCATATTGGGACAGGTATCCTCTCATTTTGTCTAAAATTCTTCCCCACCTCCCATGGGTTTGCCCCTCCCTGTTTTAATAGATTATTTTGTTTCAATTGTTTAAGAATTGAAGTGGAACACTTTTATTACCTCATGATACTGGTATTATGATGATGGGACATAAATGATCACTTGTAATTCCTAAGCAAAAAATGGCATATTTTTAGCCATAATGTCAGCAAAAAAATGAGCTTGTCTCCACAACATCTTTATTACAGAGAAGCTCCATTTTAAATATCTCAGCTGCATCCAATGGTGATTTAAAGGCTTATTGTAGTATAGAGGTAAGGAGAAAATTACTGATTCTCCCTCGAGTGAATATTTTATCCTTTACCTTTTGTCCCTGCAATAAAATAAGGCTTTAAAAATATATCTAGTGAATCCAATGGATGCATTTTCTGGAGGAATCTGTATCTAAAAATGTGCTTGGGACTGCTTGTTCATATCAAGTGGCCTTACATGTTTTGATATATAGTCCTACTAACTAGCATACGGCCCTGCTCAAAGCTATCTGGACTCAGGTTGAAACACGTTATCTACTGCTGCTGTCATTGCTTAGGCCCCATTCTGTGTTATGGGCAGGTTAATCCTAGGGGTTCATGTCTATATCATTGCTCTCTGAGTTGACATGCCTTCCTGTCTTCAGGAAAAATAGCACTTTATAATTTAGCAAAGAATTGCAATGGGTTTTTTTTGTTTTTAGTCCAGAGGCAGATCCAGCAGCAGGACAAGGATCAGAGGTTCATACCTATGACCATCTACTACTGTGACATTATCTGAAAGTTAAATTACCTCATTAAGGGCTTAGGTAGAAATAGATACTTATCCAACAAATTGAGTTACAGATTGAGAGGGAATTTTCAAGAGTATCCACGTTCATTTTCACATTTTTTTTCCACTTAAGGAATATGGTATTACTGAGGCTGAAAAGTTAGAGATTGCTAAAGGTTACTGTAATCCACTACTGAGGAAAATTCGGTCTGATCTTCAGAGGACTCAAGATGATGATACTGTTAACAAACTCCATCCTTTGTAAGTTTTTTAAACCATTTTTTCAAACATTATTGAAGCCCTTATATAACAATAAATTTAGCTAAATATTTAGTTAAAATGATAGCTTCCGGTCCTTCTATGAAGTGTATATAATTTTAGCATTAAAAAACCTATATATACGATCACAAACATGGTAAATTGAGGCACTTGAACTTAATTTCTGTTATTTAAAGGTAATTATATTTTAGTATCTCACATGTCACACTCACTGTTTAGCTTCTAGGCAAAGGTTTTGATAAGATTCTGATTTTATTTTTGATCAAGGATGCGCAGATTATCAAATACAGACAGCATTATATTCTGCAGTTTAAAACAAGGCTTCAACTTCAGACAATTCAGAGTGTGAAGTATATTTTTTATTAAACATAAATGTAGCACTGATTAAGATTTCAGAGTTCCTCCAATTTGAGATTTAGGACTAAAATAAGTATGGATTCATAAAGGCTGTATAAAATTTAAGCACAAAAAACAACAATATATTGTTTTATGCCTAAGTTAATTAATCATGAACAGGAGAAAATTGATACAGAAGCTTAAACGGTGTGCCTAATTCATTATTATTATTAGAAAACTGGAAATGTTTGTTAGTTAATGTTTAGATTTTAGATCTAGAAATTTTAGATTTTTAGATTTGTTGATTCCCTTTACTCACTTATGCAATTTTATTTTTAGGTATTCTAGTGGGGTTATGTCTCCTGAACGTCACGTGCGAACTAGGCTGTACTTCACCAGTGAGAGTCATGTCCATTCATTGCTTTCAACTCTTCGCTATGGTTCTTTATGCGATGTAAGTGTTTCAGTGGCATTCCTTTTCAGAATCACCAAAGATAAGATACATTTAATAACCAACTCAGTATATTACTTATTCAGTAATAATTTTTCTTTCACAAATAACCTGAAAGATTATCTAAAGAGTCATCATAGTTGACTTCTAATCATTTCAGTAATGGAAACATTGACTGATTACTTTGCAAAAATCGTGTTACCTTTTTCTGATATCATTGTGCTCTAAAACGTATGAAAATACTAGTTAATATATAAAACTAAACTAAGGCTTGAAGCCAAGTTTTGTTGAACAAGTTTAATAGCCTGGTGTGCATGTTAATGGATTTGTTGTAAGTTAAAAATAGTATGCAAAAAATAAATGCTTTAGGATTAATTTCTGGCTGGCGATGTGTCTTTATTTTTCTGATGGTTTACTTGTCATCACTTGGTAAGTTAATGTATAACACTGAATTATAAAATGTATCAGCTGAAGATACATTCAGAGCACCTATATTGTAAATACATTTAAGATTGCAACTCACAATTAGTTTAAGTATTAGGGTATAAAGGAGGATCAGCATACAGACTATACTAAACAAGTGGTATTTACATTTTTCATTTAAGGCATCAAAAGATGAACAGTGGAAGAGAGCTATGGATTACCTTAATGTTGTTAGTGAACTCAATTACATGACCCAAATAGTTATCATGCTGTATGAAGATCCAAATAAGGTAAGGAAACAATAAACAATAATTTAAGAGAAAATCCAATTACATATAGTCAGAATATGACCTGACTTATCCATTTATTTAGGAAGTCTCATCAGAAGAACGCTTCCATGTAGAGTTACATTTTAGTCCAGGAGCTAAAGGCTGTGAAGAAGATAAAAACTTACCATCAGGTTTTGGATACAGACCTGCTTCAAGGGAGGTAAATGCTTCTAGAAATGTTTCACATATGAAACTTAAAGAGCACTTTTCATGTTATTTCACAGCATTTGGTTGCTTAAATAAAAAATTCCCGTTTTTGGTTTAAGTTTAAACTTCCCAAATACATTTGGAGATGTATTTAACTACTTTAAATCAGACAGTATTATACTCTTTCCATGTAATTATGTAAAATAGAAGCCAGTCTATTAAGTGATAATTAGCAAGGACTTGCATTACAAATTGAATTAGAGTGCTTTTATAACAGAATTGATACCTTTGTTATTAAGTACGTTTGATTTAGTGTACTTTTCAATATGGAGAAGGCATAATAGATCTTGCTTAACAACTATCATGTTTACTGAACATTAGAAGTTATAATGGCACTGAAAATGTAATTTCCTGACTGGTCTTTGCATTTATGAAGTTCCAATAGTAAAATGATTTAAATTTGGGCACTTTGCAACTGCCAGACATTTACTGTCACAGTGTCCTGCGGTCATGTGATTTCCATTTGTGTGTTTTGCAACTGGCTTCCAACAAGCAGAGTCAATGGAGAAGCTAACAAAATCACAAGTGGTAATCATGTGATGTCTCTTAACCTCATTTGATTAATAACTGAATGGGAATGATATTGTAACTGTATCATAGTCGCAACACTGCACATTTCTAGTTAAGGCCATGATACAATATTCAAGGGAATGATGCTTTTAGTTTGCTTGACAAAATGTTATATCACATGAAATACTGTTTTCTTGTAGAATGATGATTCAAAGCAAACATCCCATAGAAATGAGAATGATGAGGACCCCCATGCTTATAAAAGAGATGAGACTGATCGTTCAATAATGATGTTCAAGCCAATGGTGTCAGATCCAATTCATATACACAGGAAGTCACCCCTTTCAAGACCCAGGAAAATGGGTTCAGCAGAAGTAAGTTTAGATATCCTAGTAATTTTTAAATTAGAGTTCTTCCCTAACTAATCAATATAATTTATTTTGTTGATACTGAAACATTAGAAAATATACCAGTATTATGGTGATTAGTTGATTGATCATCTACCATCAAATCGCTGTCAACTCCTAGCAACCATAAAGATAGATTTACTCCATGACAGTGTATGCATAACCTGGCCTTTGAGGTGTTCCAGTGGTGCACACATTCCCACATTAATCTTGTATACAGTTTATTTAATTATATTATACTTAATCAGGAAGACAGTCAATGAACAAAGGGAAAATCAAGTATATGTAGAGAAAGTCTACATGTCTCTAAACAATAGTTATAAAACAGAATTAGTGAATCTTTTGTAGATTTCTGGAAACTAATCAGCCATGAACCCTATTAGCACAATTAGATAAAGTGGTAATATTAAATCAGTATTTCTGGCTGTATAAAACAGGCAACACTGCAATACATGCATAACTTGTTCAATTTCCTTCACCAGGTGTGGCATGAATACTCTTGCACCGGAAGGTTATACTCCCTTCCATTCTTTGTCCCTAATTAGGTTTTTAAAAATTAATTCAGAAGTCTTTTTTATGTTGAGATGATGTCATCTTTCTTGATTGCTTGGTTGATTATTTCTACTATTTTTATTTTTTCGGTTTAAACTTTTTAAGATTATTTACAATTGCTTACTTAATTTATTTTTGTACCGTGGATGTTTTAATGACATGATTATAACCTCCTGAGAATCTTTGAACTACAATGTGTAAAGTATCAAATAGGGATGGCACAGCATTTTATCTGGCCAAATTAAGCACACTCTAGTGAGGCAGAAATACAGTATTAATAGACTGAAAGTTCTTCCCAACACACTGTCATAGTTTTTAGATGATGTTCTAATTTTTTTCTGGTAATCATTGCAAATATATACTTATCTCAGTTCCATTTTAACTGAAAACTAAAGAAAGCCAAGTATTGGGCTGAGAGTTCATAATATTTTAAATTCAGAATGTATCCAGAAAAATCGGAGAGACAAGCAATCCATAAATGAAAATAAATTTTAGCCATAATTTTAAATTATAGAACTGCATATGAACCTATAGAGAACCTATTCCTGATCCTATATGCAATAAAAAAAATTGAGATGTTCCTAGACATTTGGAATGTGGATTAGCAAAAATCGTAACATGAGGTGGTCTGACTCAGGAAGAAAGATTTGCTATAATTAATATTTCAGAGGCAGAAGAAAAAGACCTAAAGAACAACATATCCCGTATGGTAATATTTTACATTTTTATTCTGAGGAAGGAGTAATACTAATATAACAATAATTCTAAAACATTTGACACCTTTATATAACTGAATTTTAGTATTTTTAACTGGTTTAAGTAGGAATGCTGCAACCAGTTTGGTGCAAAGGTTAAGGCACCAGGCTTGAAAGCCAGAGTTTATGAGTTTTAGTCCCACTTTAGGCCCAAAACCAGCTGGTTGACCTAGGCCAGTCCTTCTCTCTCAGATCATGGAAACATGCAGTAGCAAATCACTTCTGAAAAATCTTTTCAAGAAAACAGCAGGGACTAAACCAGGCAATTGCAAGTGGTCAAAAACTGACTTCAAGAGGAAGAAAAAACCAAACAGCTAAGAATAATTAGCACTGTTTATCCAGGAAAAACTACTGGTAAGGCATTAGATAATCTGGAAGTAGTGGTTTGACAGCAAATCTCCTTTGCTTTGTACTCCACAGAAGTGCTTAGTATTCCAAATTATCTAAGGGTGTTTCTTGTGGCATGACTTGAATCCTTTGTCTGCTGTAGGTTTTATGATTGCTCTCAGTCTTTAAAAAAAATATATATATTCTGCTTTGTGCAAGTTCAGTCTGCCTATTAAGTCTTGGTAACCATTATAAGAGCAGTAGCTCCAGTTTGAAAGAGATAGAATTGCTTAAACGATGCTTAAACGTAGCAAAAAATATGAAGAATTGATGTTCCTCTTTGCAATTATTGTCATAACTATCCTGTCTTTGGTAATCAGATAAGTTACCTTCAGTGGCATCCACGGTGACAGTAACTGGCTTCAAAATGAAAGCCTGTCTCCTTTTAATATGCTTTACACACATTGCACACATACATTTTAAAGCCAGTAACTGTTGCTGCAGACGTCTCCAAATCCTTACTATAGGGTCTCTTCTTTCTGTCAATTGACAATTCAGTGTTAGCTCCAGGAAATCAGGATTCACAGGTCACTTACTGTGAAATCTTGTTACATAAATTTCTATTTTCCAACAATTGCTGTATATAATGTATGTCTTGTTATTTTGAGCCCTCCCATCTTCCATCTACATTTGCATTGAATTCTTTTGACACAAGAATGCTTCTGAATTGGCTGGTCTGTTGAAAGCAGATTCTGTAATCTGTCTTTGCTTTACTATATTTCCGTAACATTTGTCACTTGCAATAATGGAAAAATGTATTATTATAATAGCATAAATACTTTTATTAAATTTTAACTGCTTATACTTTTTAATGACATATAAATATTTTTGAAACATGCTTTCTTTCAGGATGCAAAAAGATCTGCTATAACAGTATTATACCTATCCTCTCTAGCTTTTGATTTATACATGTGAGTTCTATTAGTTCTATTCCAATTAAAATCTCAATTTACTGAACATGGTTATTTGAAACTTAAATATGGGAAGCTTGAAAATATTGTTACACTGTATTACATTTCTTTTGAAGGCATTATTTGTATATATTTAAAGGAACATTGTCAAATTATTTTTATCTCAAAGAGAAATAATGAAAATTAATTTAAAATAAATTTTGGTTACAAAAAATAATTTCATAAAAAGATTTTTATTCTCTCTCTAGATGCTGATATTGTTACTGTCAGTGTGTTTCAACATAAATTATAATTTTGTCATAAACAAAAATTGTTCATTTTTAAAAAAAATATTACTCCTTGTGAACTTTATCTTGGTGTTAAGATACTTAATATCTTTCAAATGGAATACTGTATTGAGATTTGTGTGTATTGAGCATTGTTGATGAAGTTTTTTTTACTAGTGGCTGGTTTGGTTCACTTATCTACACTTAGAACTAAAGGAAGAATGAGGCTTAACCTGGCAATCGATGTGGCTAAATTTCACTGACATTAGAAAAAGTTAGTGAAATATATCTTCAGTATTAAACATTACCTGCTACTGCTATCAAAGTTCAGCTATATAATTTCCAAAGAGTTTTTAATTTTATTTCATAAGAATATTGCATTAATGATATAGGATGCAGCAAAAGTGTATGTATGTATGCGTTTGTATGTATGTTTACAAGTATTACGTTTGTGTCTGAAATACACACACATATACACACACAATTTTAGTCATTTCTGTGTAGAATTTAAAAATCACCATTAATATTGCTGACGTATTGTACCTGAAAGCAAAACCAGTAGCTGAATAGTTGCAGTTGCTGGTGGGTTTTGTTTGGTTAGAATCGAGCTATCTAGAAAAGAGTGCAACTATATTTTATTTTCTTACCATTTAGCTCTGACTCTAACGTTGCATGCTTTGCTGTTTTTTTGCCCCCTTTCTCATTTCCAGGAAGAGAGCCCCCTGAGTGTGTCTAGCCCAGAGTGGCTGCATTATACCAGTGGTGTGGGTACTGGGCGTCGAAGACGCAGATCAGGGGAACAAATCACTTCTTCCCCTGTCTCCCCTAAATCATTGGCTTTCACATCCAGTATTTTTGGCTCATGGCAACAGGTTTTTAAACTTTACTTCATTAAACGTTACTGTGCATTCCAAGCAGGAACCAATTGTCTTTAAGGACATCTAATCCCTTGTTCTGGATTTTGTTCGAAGTAAATTATTTCACCTGTCATTAAAATATGATTTTAAAAATAATAACTTCCAAAAATGCCTGGGGGGAAAAAAGCAAGTGCATGTCTTATTTTTGTTTGTTTTTTCCTACACAATTTTCACTGAATGTATTTGGTTATGGAATTGGTTGCTTCCAGCACTATATGGATTATTATGGGTTGTAGCCTAATGAATCAGACCTAAGCTCTGGCTTAGCTGTCCTTCAAGGCTTTATTTTTCTAAAGAAATAAAAGTAGCAGCATCTAATTTGATGCCAGCCAAAATAAATGGGTTTTTTGCTGACATTGGAAATAATTGGATTGTGCTATATTTGGGATTAGAAATAGATAATATTTTCAGTTGCCATTAACTGTGCAGGAAAAAAAATCATTAGTACTAATCATTATTTTCTCCACACCTTAACTGGATATACTTTTTCTTCCCATCTCTCCTCCTCCTCCTCATTCTTCCTACAGTACTTCACCCATTGTCATGTAAAATATGCTGAAATGGGAAAATGAATATAACATTGTATATTTAGATAAATATGTTAGTCAAAAGGCTAATACCTTAAAGCAGTTGTATGGTTTATACTAAACAATGGATGGTGTTCTGTTGTGAAAACTTTTCTTTAGAAACTACATTGTTTCTGTTTGTTCTTGACTTTTTAAAATATTTTGATGTAGAGAATAAGTGTTAATTTTGAACATCAGAAATTCATTCTGGTAGGGTTGCGTATGGTTCAGTGATTGTATGGTGACTTCATCAGCCTGTCTGTATTTCCTCTTTTTTTTCCCCCCTTCCAATACAGGCGCAGTTTAGGAGTATTCATTTGGTAAACTAAACTAAAACGATACAGTTATCTGTGTTCTCATAATTTTCTTGGTGTCTGTCCTGTTTTATCATGAATGCCTGCTTGCACCACTTCATTGCAAGGATCTCATGAGTTAAATGGAACTCCTTCAGCAATAATTGCATGATCCTTCATATTATGTTGGTATTTCTACTAACCCATTGTATGGCTTTTTAATACTTGTCTGTCTTAGCAGGCGGCTGTTTCAAGTTTAATGGATTCAACCAGCCCATTAGACTGCTTTCCTTATGTATCTCTTTCTTATGTCCAGGCACCATCAGAAAATAATAGTCTCTTTCGACCTCCAAGAACAATTGTGGAACAAAAGACCAGTAGTATAGGTATGTACATCTAATAAAATCCTGATTCTTTGAAATGGAAGTATCCTGGTTTTAATATTGTTCGGATAACCTTGTAGGTTTGCAATTTGGCATCACAGTAATTTTAATACCAACTGATCATTGGATCAATAACAAAAACAAACTAAGATTACTGGGATGATATTCCTTTGTATCAGTTAAGATGCTCTTGAAAATCAAGCCATTCTTTTTATTTTTCTTATTTGCTATCTTCCTTTTCTTTTAAAACAATAGTAAAAGTTCTTTGCACTACCCCAAATTCCATCAACTACAGCTTTCAGTGTATAAACATAGATAGCTATTGTAACTGCTGTCTTATAGCACATTTTATTTTAGTCCAAATACTGTTTTCTAAATAGTACTGCAAAAGGATACTTTATTAATATTATTGAAAGCACTATTGCTTTCTTCTTCATCTAAAATGATTTCCAAGATGGGTTGCAGTAAAATCAGAAACCAACAAAACCATTCGTGCTTTACAGATTTATAGTAAAAGATTTCACAAAACCAAAAAGGGTTAATGAAGAGAGGAAAAAGTCATCACAAGTTACCAGTTTTCAAGGCTAAAACTCTTTTTATACACTCTTTTGAATGGGAATGAGAACTAGCTCAGTGGAGCTAGGCTAATACAGCAGATGTAGAGGGTTTTCAGGCTCAGCATTCACTTTCTGCAACCTAATATTTGTCAATAGTACATTGTTAGTGATTTGTGTTGTTAGATATAGATGATCCAGTTTGTATAACGCTTTCAGAACATACAAAATTATAAATATTGTCAAATAACTTGACATGTAACCTGTTTAAAAAAACTGTATTTCTCTGCTAAATTCTGTACTCCTTCAGTACAGACTTTGTTTGGTATTAATCATATCAGAAGTTTCTTTAGAAAAATGCATATACAACAGGTGCTCTTGGTTTTTGGAATTTACTTTTTCTAATTTTCAGTCTTCATCTATGCTATATCACATTATCAGTGTAAAAAAAAGGCTGATCAATTTATGTGTATAAGTGAAGGTATAACTTTGCTTCAAAAAAATTTGCTACAGCTGTGGCACTCAACATTGGATGAGTTTCATCATCATAGGTGCTAGTAACGTTTTGCTTTTTGTTAGGTCATTAATAGCTACTGCAGCTCCTTGCAGTTAGAGGCATATGATTAAAATGATATAGAACAGCTTTTAAATAGGAAATTTCTCCTGTTACAAGTTCCATTAAGAAACACATTTTATCAATAGTTGAAAAAATAAATTGCATCTTGCAGTAGTCTCTTTTGTAACTTTTAAATGTGAATTACGTAGATAGTGATAGATATGCCACAGAAAAGTAATTGTATATTAATATTACTTTTTATAAGATTTTTTAGTTATTATCAAAAACACAGTTGTTTATACAATTTCAATTTTAATTAATATATTTTAATACAAGTACAGTGAATTTAGCTACTGGGCATATTTCATGGGATCCATCTACCAAAGACCCAAATGAATGTAAGCCACAAGCAGATTGTTTGAGAAATACTCAAGGATTCCAGGAAAATTTGCATATGAACATGTGTTCAGTTCTGCTGTATCTACAATTCTGTCTTCATTTTTTTTCCAGTTTAAGTACAGTTTCTGAAATCTAATCTTTACAATTCCAGTCTTTTTTAAATTTTATACTACCACCTTTTTCCTTTGCCAAGTTTGTTTATCCTTCATTTAAGGACAACCTTATCTTTGGTAAAAAGAACTTTAAACACAAATTATTATAGGAAATTACTGTAAATATCACTAAGATGCTACAAGCATAATGCAAATCTATCCAAGGCAATGCCACAAGGTGCCTTGTATGTGGTAAGAGCAAAATGCTTGCATGCTGCATGCATCCCAATGTGAATAGAAGAACACCTGGTTTTTGTATGTATTTTCTCTAACTCCCATCAGGGTCTCACTGTGCGAGCCTGTTTAGCACCTCAGTGCTCGGGGGGTCTTCAAGTGCACCCAATCTACAGGATTATGCTCGTACTCATCGTAAAAAGCTGACTTCTTCTGGCTGCATAGATGGTATGTGCACACTTTCGCACATGCATTTACATTTACACATGCCCACTATCTTGCACACTAAGGAACACTTTTTAAAAAGGCCTAAATCTTTTGACTGAGAAGAAGGCTAGGTTATTATTTGTCACTATTAAATATAGTGAATCTTAGTGAACTACCTGTCTTTTCAGCATTAGGTCGAGGTTAATGTTTCTTCAGTTCTTCTGTAATATATCATCTTCTGAATAAAAGCTTTAAGAAATATAATCTGTACAAAATATTAACATTTCGAAGTATCACTTCAAAAATGTTTTGAAAAATATATTTTGGAAATTCTTGAAATTGGCCAGGAATGAAACAATAAAAAATGTAAATATTTTTATATTATTGGACAGTTAATGGAAATGACAGCACCAAATTTTGAATGGTATTGCAGTATTTTCTAACATGTTTGAGAATAAAAAACACGTACACCATTTTTTCTGCTGTCACTACCTGAACATTAAATGCCAATCACACATCATTTTGTGCATCAAATTTGCAGTTACTCCTTTAAGTCCATGCACTCCATTAGAATCCTAGTTAATATCAAGCAAAAGTTATTTTTAAATCTATTTGGCCTGTGCACTTTTTTCAATACCTTTTGCATGCCACTTAATTCTAACCTTTTTTTATTTCCCTTCTTCCCACCTTCCTGTCTTTTCTTGAAATGTCCCTCTTCTGGTAGCTGGTTTGAATTTCAGGTACCTGTTTTTCTCTTTCTCAGACACCACACGTGGTTCTGCTGTTAAAAGGTTTTCTATCACATTTGCTCGACACCCAACCAATGGTATGTTTTGCTTTTATTTAAAAAAAAAATATTCCCTTGCTTCATCCCCCACAAAAATGGGATGAATATTATTATCCCACTATCTTTCTACATTCCATCTTAAGCACATAGACATTTGTCCAATTATTAGGTATGGCAATTGATTAATCCCTTTTCATATATTAATTTCATTTTTTTAAATTCACACATCAAATCTTTTGGGCAAATAATATGAAAAAATAATTCAAATCTAATTATACACATTCATCCAAATGACTGACACAGTGAATACATCTTAATACATGGTTTTTTTTTAATTCTGATCTTAAAGTTCCTTGGGCTCTCTTCATAATATTCTTTGCCTTCTTGCTGCATTAGATATTTTCATCCTGAACCTTTGTACCACAGCATAAAAAATGTCTTGCTAAATCAGGTCAAAGTGCATTTTCTTAAGCATTTTGTTTCCAATAGCAACCATCAAATGGTGTTGGGAATTGCAGAAGGCAAAAAAAAAAAGGCATTTCTACTTCTTTTTGTATCTAGCACCTCAAGCTACATTGCCTTTAAACTTGGGGTACTGTTTATTTAATTGCATTAACAGCTATTGATAAGAGCACTCTGTTAATTTAAATTGTCATTTAAAATGAAATCTATCAATCATCTTTCTTGAAACTGCATTGCATTAAAATAAAAGTTAAAACGGTACACCATACTAACAATAACACAAGTTGTTTCCCTTATTTCAATCTTTTTCCCATTATGATGAATCCAGGTTTTAATTAATCAATATATATTAATCAGTATATAGCTGCGTTCCCTTGAAGACTGTGAACGAATTCAAAACTGGTTTTGTTTTAAAATTAGATGTTGTGGAAAAACACCCTTTTTCTGTTCCCATATGAAACAATGTGCACAAACTTTGCCAGAGTCAATCCTTTTATTACAGAAACTGAACTGACTGCCCCACAATAATAATGCTGCCCTCAATCTTTAATTCAAAACTTTCCAGTACTATTAAATAAGAAATGTCAATAAGTAAAAAGAAATATAGGCTCTTACTGAAGTTAGAGAACTATAGTTAACTCTTTGATACATTTGATTCTTAGAAACAATCTAAAAAATGCAAGGAGTACTTGACTTATGATCACAGTTGAGCCCGGAATTGTGGTCAGAAGTCGTTGTGGTCAGAAGTTGAATCGCCATGTGACTGGACTTGATTTTATGACTGTTTTTACAATGATTGTTAAGTGAGTCACTGTGGTTGTTAAATTAAATGGTGGTTAAGCAAATCACATGTTCATAACTCCAAGCTTATCCAATGAGTGTTTTTTGCCAGAAAATGGCAAAAAAGTTGCAAAAAGTGATCATGTGACCACAGAATAGTGTACCAGGTTGTAAATTGTCAAGCACCTGAACTGTGATCATGTGACCATAGTGTTGCAGTAATAGTAACTTGAGAACAGTTGTAACTTTTTGAGTCCATCATAACTTCAAATGGTTGTTAAACAGCAGTCAGAAAGCAAGGACTATCTATAACAGATCTACTTTAGTTATGAAAAATATTTATAAAGACAATTTCTATATATTATAAATACTGTATGAATTTGGAAATTTAAAAACATGTTTGAACTCTAAAAATTAAACTAAAAAAGAAAAGTTTAGCACAGTCATGCAAAGCAACGAAGTTGGATTTTTAATGTTAGCTATTACATATTTGCAAAATTAAGGAAATTCTGTGTAATAGCTAAATGCATTTCATCTAAATTATGTTCTTAATATACTTTGTATATTATGCGCAACTATATTACAGAGCTTTCTCTGATCTATTTAATATGTTTCTTAGTATCTTTAATAATTTATTGCATGCTTTAGGTATTTATTTGAACCTTAAAGATACACTCCGATACTTTGGTAGCAACTCTTAGGGACAGAGGTGTGCTTTATTGTCTTTTCCTCACCTTTTCATTGGAGCCTTCCTCCTCCCCTTTCTCTCGACTTTGGTAACCCTAACCGTTTTCAGTCTTTCCCCTTTTCTCATCTTGAGTACAAGAAATATGGTGAAATCAGTACCTACTGACAGTGCTTTACCTTATTTTCTGGGCCTCTATGCAGAGCATCCAGACCTCTATAGGTGCTGGTCGGTTTCTTCTGAGGAATTTCTAGGCTCCAGTGGTATGTCTTTATAGCTTTCAAATGTAAGATGGCAGGATGGCTTTCTGTTGCTGCGCTAACCCTTTCATTGTCTTCCATGTTGAGATACAGATACGTATTGCAGTAAAAATTACCCTAGAACTATTGTTTAATTAAAGCTGGGCTTGTTTTAAAGACATTAACTTGAGAAGGAAGTTTTCTTTTTTCTTTTTCACAGAAACAGCCTCTTAGGAAATATCTAAAAAGCATTTGATAATTAGATAATAGAACTGCTAAAGGTTGTGTATATGTGTGACTACTTAGTTCCACTGTATAGCCACGGAGAGACACTAATTATAATACATTTTTCATATACATTTTTCCCAAGGTACTGATATCTTAAGCATTTGGATAGGCATGAGCTGTTTAAGACAAAAAATAGTTTGTTATAAAATTCCTTCTTGTAATCCTGGAGTTTACTTGTGCTTATAGATTTTTCTCTGGTAAAGAAAAGCTGCAGTTCTTGTGGAATTTACTGTAATGCAAAGAAAGGGTTTGCGCTTGCTGCATGTATACTGTTGTAGTTTATTTTACCAAGCATTGAATACAATTAATTTGAATAAAATTTGAACATAGAAACTTAAATTGCTACGATTAAACCAAATGCCCAAATATCCTTAATAAATATTACTTTACATATGAAATATTATAGGTTTAAAAAAATTAAGGAGGCAAAAGTGGTATTGAAATCATTGAGAGATTGTGAGTTAACATTAATATTACACTTTAAAAGTGTCCGTGAACAACTACTTCAGTTACAATCCTGTTTTTGAAACAAATGCCTTGAAAATAATTTGGCAATCTAAATTGAATAAAATACAGTTTCGTTCTTTAAACAATATAATATATGGACATCATTTTGTGGGGCACTGTCACAATCAGTTCATGAAACTCCTTCAAATCTCTCATATATGTCTGTATGTATACATACTCACACAATCAAATATTTGTTTAGTTAAATTTTCTTATTCATTAAATACTAGAATATTTGTAGTTGTCTAAAATAGGTTTTGTATAATTAATGAGGCAGGTATTATTTAATACATGTTAAATCTTGCATGTTGATGTTTTATGAAAGGAGCTTTCTTAAATTTTAACTCAGAATTGTATAATTTAAAATCTTCCAAATTATTTTCCTATTTGGCTGCGAAACACAGTTTCATTGGTTATAGAAATAATCTTAGGATATATTGCAACATTAACTTAAATAATTCTTAAATACAGCTTCTGCTAAAATGCATATATATGTAACGGTAACTACAGCTGTGTCAGTGATGATTAAATTGCTGCCTAATTTAAAAATGCATGTTCTGTTAAGTTTATATAGAATTATGAGCTTCATGTGAAATAACCTCTGGTCTAAGTATTACTTTCGTTTGTGAAGTGGTCAGTGTATTTACCAATATATTCAGTGTATTTATATATATTTATATATTTGAGTGAGAGTCAGAGTGATTTTTGGCCATTCTTTATTCTCATGTTTGACATGCATATTTCTGAAAATTTACATTGTAGAATCAGGCAAAATTTTTAAGCTACTTTTGATGAGAACAAAGATTAGTCAAAACCAGAAGTTTGCTACGTTGAAAAGTATTTCATTACACATGGCCTAGGGTTGTTGTTGTTGTTTCCTATTGTAGCTTTAAAGTTCTGTAGATCACTTTATTATCCAAAAAAGAATTCAGTGCTTCTTGGATTTTATGGTGAAAATCTGTGGGTTTTTTTTCTTTTTTAGGCTTTGAATTATATTCCATGGTGCCTTCAATTTGTCCTCTAGAAACTCTCCATAACTCCTTGTCTTTAAAGCAAGTGGATGAATTTCTTGCCTCAATTACAGCCTCAACCTCGTGTGAAAATTTTCCACATACATCTACAGCTTCCTTTCGTAATTATCTACTATATGTTCTATTTTTCAGACTGCAAAACATTGCTAAGTGTAAACAATTCATTAAAATATCAGAATTAGCACTTTGAGTTGCTTACATATCTCTTTATATACCTAAGGATTATAAAAACAATCAAAGACACAGATACAGTACAAAACAGTGTCTAAGATAAATGGTCATGAAAATCCAATTACAGAAGGGGCTAGCTTACAATTGTATTAATTTGCTTGTTTCTTTGTATAGATTTAAAAATACTTAATTCCAAACAATGCAGAGTACATATTCCATCCTAAGGCCTGTTGAAAAACTCAGGTTTTGATGGCCAGTCCTTTAGTGGATGACAGACAGTTTCCAAACAAATATGTATTTCTTATTTCTCCTTTGCTTTAGCATTTTGATAAATACACAGCTGAATCTTGCTTAGCAACGATACTATACAAGTGCCAGGTTTATGTGTTTGGGATATAATATATAATAACAAAGGTTATTTCCACCTCTACAAATACTGAAGATCCCCAAAGTTAAGTTGCTTTTATTATTCCACCTCTCAACATTCTCTTGTTCAAGACTATTTTTTAAATCAGCTTCACCTACCTCTGAAGGCCCAGCAGAATTTACAAACTTTTCTATGTACTAACTTACGTGATATTGTAATACAGGTAGTCCTTGACTTATGACCGTAATGGAACCTACCTATTATGGTTGCAATTTGTGACGGTTGTCAAGTGAGACACCTATGTGATTATCTTGCTTAATGACCCCAATCCCTGTTCTCCCTTTCCAGTTGCAGCATCTTCAGAGCTCTTGTGTGGTCTGTGCTAAGCCTTCACCACTTCCTGCAGCACTCCATGCTCTGCTTCCCACCACACTGAGTTTTTACAGGCCTTGGACTTGCTTTCTCACCTGAGTCCCTGCAGGCCTTCGTTTTGCTTCTTGACCTGCTGGGTCTCACACTCTCCTCCTCACCCACAGATTAGTCATTTATCTTTTGATAGATCTTTAGTAAGCAGCTGTTCTGCCACTCAGTCTCCTTACACAGTGGAGGCCATGTAGCATCAACCTGGAAATGGGTGCCATTTTGGCAGTGGCTAAAGTGAATTGTAGCTGTCCTAAAATGGCACCCACTTTCAGGATGGTGTCACATGACCTCCACTGTATAGAAAGGTCCCATGGAAGAGTGGCTGCTTGCCAGAGATCTATAAAAAAAAGGGAGAGACCAATCCATGATGGGAAGTGTGGGACCTAACGGGGTGGAAAGCAGGGCCTGCAGTTATCAGGTGAGATGGTCGTGGTGAGGGTGCTGCAAGCTTCCCTGTGGTCCGCGGATTGCCAAGTGTTCAAATTTTGTTTACAACTGTAGAGACACTGTAGCAGCCATAATTTCAGGCATGGGTTGTAAGTCCATTTAGTTGTAATTTTGAACAGTCACTGAATGAATGGTCATAGGTCAAGGGCTACCTAAATACAGGGTGTAAGGGTTGGAGTACAAGTGGAAGATTCCATTCCATGGAAACTCACTAGAAGATATATATATATATATATATATATATATATATATAATATTTATATGCCGCCCATCTCCCAAAAGACTCTTTAGTATATTATACTAAAAGAACAAGCGATAATCTAATGAATTTTTTAAAAAAGAGTAAACCCAAACCTAAATATACAAAAGTGAACAATATCTAGCTGCTCATACTGATGACTGAAAATTTCAGAAAGTGTACTTCCACTACCATTCCAAAGATTATCTATCCAACATTTCAGTGGTGTGGTTCATGATCTAAGGGACTGAAAGAGAAGAGACATCCCAAAATCAGGTTGAGTAACTTTATTTCCTAAAGATTTACATAGACATAGAGTAACGGACCTTGGAGGTCATCTAGTCCAACCCCTGCTCAAGCAGGAGAGTCTATTTCAGACAAATGGCTGTCCAGTCTCTTCTTGAAAGCCTCTAGTGATGGGGCACCTACAAGTTCTGAAGGCAAGCCATTCCCCTGATTGATTGTTCTGTTAGGAAATTTCTCCATAGTAGCAATGCTAAAAACAAATGATGTGGTTTTGTTACAGAACTTCTTATCCTGCCCCCATTAACCTTTTAGGTTCTCCGTCATTTATTGAATCCATGACAGAAAGAAAGTGTTCTTTAAATACATATACCCCTGCTAAAATCCAACCAACAACATATGAAGATTTTGCAAGGCGGAGATCTGTTGAGAGAAGCCCCTCAGGTAAGGAATGCTTGAAAAAGTTTACATGTTCTCATATCAATAAGCTTTTAATTGGTCATACTTTTCTTTTAACAATCAAATTTATATAATTTTAATCTAATTGAAATCTTTACAAACCAGATTTTCTGTTTTATCTGATTAAACTTGTTGATATTGAATTAAAAAGATGAGAAATGTTTCATTAATAGGCAACGCTTTTTGACTTTAACTGATGACATATAAGTACAGGTAGTTCTCAACTTATAGACCCAATTGAGATCACAGTCTTCAATCATTAAGTGAAACAGTCATTAAGCAAAACTTCACAACTCATTTACTCAACAATTGCAATCCTGCCAGTCCTGGTTGTGGTCATTAAGCAATCTCCTGGATCATTAAGTGGACAGAGCAAAAAGAATGCTCTACATGGGCTTGCATCCCTCCAATAGGCAACTCTTTTCCTCTCAAAAGAACTGCCTGCTGGAGGAATTCTGCCTTGCTCTCAAAAGAGGCTGGCTGAAAAAGGTCCATCCAAAAATCCCAGCAGAATTTTGGCATAAGTATTTGCAGAGTATTTGCAGCCAAGATCAGAAGACGTATCATGCTGGATTGTCCTGCAGAGAAAAAAAGGTTCTCTTGTCTGCAAGGATTGACTGAAAATGGTCCGTCCTTAAATCCAAGCAGGATTTTGGCATGGAATGTTTGTAATATGGGGCCTTTGGCTGGCAGCAAATGGATTTTGCAGAGACGAGGTGGTGCATTGGTTAGGGTGCAGTACTGCAGGCTACTTTAGCTGACTGCTAGCTGCAGTTCAGCGGATCGAATCTCACCGGCTCAAGGTTGACTCAGCCTTCCATCCTTCTGAGGTGGGTAAAATGAGGACCCAGATTGTTG
>JANHFM010003929.1:51741-66257 GCA_032468115.1 Grayia smithii
AAAATGAGGACCCAGATTGTTGGGGGCAATATGCTAACTCTGTAAACTGCTTAGAGAAGGCTGTAAAAGCACTATGATGTGGTATATAAGTCTAAATGTTATTGCTATTGCTATTTTGGGATAAACTATTTCCAGCCCCCGCTCCCCCAGAAACCAGAGGGAGTACTCCGGACCTCCCTGCTGGCTTCCCATTGACTTTCTAGGGAAGACAGCAGGAAAGATTGCAAATGGTGATCACATGATTGCACGGCACTTGACAATTGGTCATAAGGTTGCCAGCATCTAGATTGCATTCATGTGACCACACACTGCAACAGCTGTAACTGCACAGGGTTCTAAGTCTCTGTTTAGGAGCATCGTAATTTCAAACGATTATTGAACAAATGTTTGTTAAGCAAGGACTATCTGTTTACAATTGTACTTAGTCAATTAATACACACATGGGAAAAATAGTTTGACCTATGGAAATGAAATACTGTACCATTTTTTTGCTTGCACCAGTGACTTGAAAAAGCTGAAAAAAGAGATGCCTTTTAAAGTACTATATAATAATCATGTTTAATATGAAGCTCAGCACAATTTCAGGGTCTTTTACTTGTTTTGAATGCTCCAGATGTGGTGTTCCCCCATATCTTGCAGATCTTGATTTAACTGATTATAGTTGAAAGTATTTTGTGTGACATTGTGGCTCATATTTTGACTTTCTTACTAACTATCATTTGCCAAAACTGTTAGGTTTGCTTCTAGCTCCTTTCCTTTCTTGGGATTCCATTAAATATTGCAAGTTCAGATTAAAAGCCATATGCGAAGCCAATTATATAAACAGCAGAGGATTATCAGTTTTTAAATTGATACATGATGTAAAACACATATTTAGAGGATTTAGTTTTAAGAGGGATTCAAAGAAATGGAGTACACATTTAAATAATTGAAAAATGTGAGTACACTCTTGATCTAGTCACATTTGGCAAGGAGCTTAGTTTTAAGCCTTAAGAGGACTTTCAGCTGTTCTGATTTAGTTTTGTTCACAAAACATAAAAGTGTATTTTAATGGTATACAAAGCACCATTCTGAATTTAAACCCAGTTATTTGCAAATTTCAAATGGACTGGGCATTGGAGAAATTTTTGAACTCATTTGTAGAAATTATTTTGAACTCGGAATGAGGCGTTATGAATTCACCTTAAAATTTGACTGAAATAGTATTTTGTTTCTGTACAGATGCCACTTGCTCTTCAGTTCCTGATATTTGACTGTACCATTAGAAGACAAAAAGGATTTAAATAATAGTAGTGTGATGTTAGTAGTGAAATACTTTCTGAAAAGGAATTAAGCACTTCAGTCAAAACTTGAAGGAATACTTCATTGCCTCTTCTATAATGAACAAATCCTTACAGAAAAAGGCAGTTTTTGAAATCACATTTGCCACACAGAGTGTTTCATTGTCTATAAAATAACTTCTGGAATGCATAAGTTGTATATTTTCAGGTTGAAGGTGGCTTCCTTTCTAAAGTATAAAAAGCAACAAAGTTTACACTTGTAGTTTTAAGGTACTGATATCTTAAATGTAAAAACTGCACAAAATATTTCCATCATTGTTGTCTAAAATATGCGCACAATGCAAAACCAAAACAGCCTAGCATTGTATTACATTGCAGACACAGCTAGAAAGGGAGAAAAGACAAAGATTTATAAAAGGTTTTTGTTTGGGGACAGATTTACAATAGGCCTTTTAAAAGTTTACAGTAGGCCTTTTTTCATTACCAAGAAATATTAACATGGCTCTGATTAATGGCTACTTTTCTGAATACTGATCCCTAAACTAGAATTTAGTAATTTATAGTTTATTTCTGGTACTCATGCGTGTTGTTTGACTTAACAGATGAAAACTGTTTAGATTCTTGGACTTGGAAAATGCAAAGAAAATTGAACAACCTGCTGTAGATACTAATACTCTAAAGCTAATGTGTCATATATTTTGAGTCATGTAAGCACTAATAGCATCTATAGAATATTGTACAATTGTATCGTTAAAAGTTAAATTTGGTTTCAGTTCACAGATCAGCTTCACTGAAGATTTATTCTAACTTGATGAGTCAGGGCCACCAAAAAACAAATTAAAAAAAACATTTTTAATGCTAATGTAGCAGAGCTAATGGTTTCATAGCAAAATATTTCATTTCTATTTCATGCATACTCACTATTAAGTTAAAAACTCATTCTCACTCTATGCCAATTATTTTCTCTGTCAGCAGCAGTTGTATAGGGAACAAAATCTTAGTCTTGACTCCATTCCGTTTAGTCATTCATCTGTCAAGTGCAAGGTTGAGACTAATCTCTCTCCATGCTTCAATTTAAATATGGCTTCTGGAAGCACCACTTTCTTCCTATTATATTGAGGTACCTCTAATGAGATTTCACAGCAGTAATTACATAGCTAAAGGGGTACTGTCCAAAAAGTCATATACTCATAAATTAGTATCCTGCCCTAAGATGACATCTGGCCTGCTCAGTCTTGGTATAGAAGTACCTCTTACTTTTTTCCTATTTGAATAT
Source organism: Grayia smithii (assembly GCA_032468115.1). Lineage (NCBI taxonomy): Eukaryota > Metazoa > Chordata > Lepidosauria > Squamata > Grayiidae > Grayia > Grayia smithii. Next base: position 54,298 of record JANHFM010003929.1, read on the forward strand.
GAGACATTTTGGGAGTCAGTTATGGACAGTACATGATTTACCACATTCTTCGTTTACATCAATATCTGGAATTTGTGCAAGATTATTCTAACCTATGCTTTAGTATAGGGCATGAATTAATTTTGTTTGCATTATTTATGAATTTATTTTCTGTTTACATACTATCCAAAGGTTCTTTTTTAAAAAAAAAATCTTTTGTCACATAGGTTTCTGCAGAATACTGTTTAAAAGTATAGTCCTATAGAAGGGTAACAGGGCTTTATAAAAGCAGAAACAGCTGGTCTGTTTACATTCATGATTGTAATTTTATGTATCTGTACATGCTGTCATTTGTCGTGTTTTCAAATGAAAAGTTGCAACAAAGCCAATTCTATGAAATTACTGTTTCATCATTGAATGTATGGGCGTAACCCCATATAGAAAATAGGCATATCATTGATTTTTTATTAATGCCTACTGGTGGACAATGTTTAAAGATAATCAGCATTATCGGATGTCCCAAAACTGGAACTCTGCTTTTAAAAAAATATTCAGGTTTGTCAGCATCAATATATTAGTTGTCTTTTGTCTTCCCTTATGTCCTGTTCCATTATTGAATATTTTCAGTCTTTGCAGTAACTCTATAATTTAGGAATGGCAATATTTCCCTTTATACTGCAAAAGGCCTGGTTTCAGTGCCTTTATAAGAATAAAAATACTTCTCATTCAGTAATTTTCCATAAAAGTGTAATTGCTTATAAAGCTTGCCATGGCATTGCTGTGCATATTATATGGGATTATATAAGCAATTATTAATTATTAAGATACCAAATATATGATGAGTTCACAATTCTCATTGCATTTCATCTTCTAAAATACAGGTTTTTAATATGGACAATGTTTGTCTTGCTCATCTATGAATGTATATGTTATATTCTGTTTTTCTATACAAAATGTTGTTTAATTGTGTGTAACATTCCAGTCAACCAAAGCTTTGGCATAAAAATTCAATGTGCTCTTAAATAAAAGAGTCCGCAAAAAAGCAGCATCCATTCTACTTGATCTTTAACATGATTTTTTGTCCTATTTGACAAATATTCCTGAGAGACTGAATAAGAACTACAGTCTTGAGTAAATGTAAGTATAAGAGCTATCATTACAGGTAGTTCTTATTTAGCAACTGTCTCATTTAGCAACTATTCAGTTACAAAAGTGATAAAATAGTAACTTTATGATCAATCCATTCAGTATCTTCACAGTGCTGGATAAACAGAATTCAAGAGGTTCAGAACTTAGTCTGTTTGTGGCTATGTAGAATCGCTAGGCTGATTCCTCTTTTGATTCTGCCATTCCTTTTCCTACAATAATAGTGTGTTGAAAACAGCTGCTCTGTATTGTTATCAAAATATGACACTTTGGTATACATTTATGCGTGAGTATAAATAAATAAAGGGCACATGTCATTCTGAGCCACAGTGCAAAATGTAAGAGGGATAATCTCTCTTAATTGATAGATATATGTAATATTCTGGATGTTTTTCAGGATATCCTGTTCCTCAACTATCTGAAAGAATGTGATACTGTAGATCAAAACCTGTTTACTATGATATAAGAGTGCCAAACACAGAATAATGGATGGAAATTATAGGAAGGAAAATTGATTATTAGAACACCATTTCTTAATAATTAGAGCAATTTAACAATAGATCCAATTAATCAAGTTGTGGGTTCTGTTCCCTGGATCTGTTCAAGCAAAGCTTATGCAGTGACCTATTGGGAATGTTTGCTTTGATGTAGTAAGGGAGTTAGATTCACAATGTTAAATGGTCTCCTTTAAATCTGTAATTGTAAACAGATGGTTCTTGATCTATCCCTAATGTGGATCTTCCCACAAGACTGTAAAGACTCTACCCTACACTTTTCTCTTTCCCTTCCCTTCCCCACCTCATTTTATCTTCATCTCTCTTTATATTTTTGTATTTTATGCTTTGTAAAAAAATAAATAAAATTTTGAATGGTAAAAAAGGACTATATCATAGATAAAGTATTTCAACATTAGAACGTCTAACCCATTCATTAATTAAAATGAAATATTTTTAAGATTATTTCTGTGCTCTGTAGTTCCATTGCTAGCAACACAAAATAGACTAAATTCAAATTTTCTGAGAAAAAGAAATTCCAATTTTAAGTCAGTCTCGTTTTAGATTACAGCCACCTTTGCTCATTACTGTTATTTTATTACTTTAATTCACTGCAATAGAATTAAAGCCATTAATAGGTTTGTACCAAAGTTTTATACTACCTTATTCTATATTTTGGTGACATTTTGAAATAGCTGTAAAGAAAATGCTCAATTGCTAGCTATGTTAATGACCTTTAACTATTAATGAAACATAGCTTTTAATTTACAGAGGCATAAGTAATACCATGACTTCATAATGAAACAGGTATATATTTTTTGTTTATATTGTTATGAGAATTATTGCTGTCTGGAATACCAGTAGATTTTGAGTTGCCATGTCCTCAACTCAGACATTATAAGATATACTTTATAATCTTCAAAGATGGGATGCTAAATTGTTCATAGGACAGTATTTCTGACCAGTAACAAATTTAAATTTTTAAAATTTAGCTCAAAGTATATAATTACGATACATTAGATTTGTGTGACAGAAAGAAATCATAGTATCCCACAGATTATTAGGTCTGTTTAGGCATATGGATGTTAAAGCCTGTTGTGACTGGGGTTTTGCTGGTATGAGCCAGACACGGAGTGAAGGAAAAAGTAGAGCTGCGCAAACACACACACACACACACGCTTAAATGTGTTCTTGAAGGATAGCTGGGCTGTTATGGATGAGCTGACCTGGCTGTTAGCCAGGGACAGAGAGGGGAGATTTTGAGTGAGCAATCCCATTGGTAGAGGGAGGTACGTAAATGTTAAAAACTATTGCCTGGTGGAATATGTACCTCCTCAGTAACTTCAGGACAAGCTGCCTGAGTAACCCAAAATCAGAAAAAGAGAAAATGAGTGGAGAATAAAGGTTTATTGATGCAGTGGAAGGAGAAGCTGGAGCAAAAAGGCTGCAGAAAAGAGAGAAGTGTCCTGGCAAGTGTCGGTTCTTATTTGGAGCGTGAAAACCCAGAGAGACAAACTCCATCCAAGACCCCAAACCTTGGAAGGCTAGAAAGGATCTGGCTAGTTGAAAGCAATGGCTTCACCCAAGATCATGAAAAGGGCAGAGGGAGAATCGTCTGCCAATACAAGAGCCCTGGTTTTGCAAATTAACTATAGAATTGCAAATAAAAATAAATTTCTAAATGCCAATCACAATTTCTAAAATGTTTCTAGATCTCTATCATTTTCCATTAATTTTTTTATGAAGTTTAATAATATTGAGTAGATATTCTCAATCTTCACAACCCAAAAGTCACTATGAAAGCTTGCATTTTTATTTGCCAAAGATTGTAATAAGCATCTTTAAAAATTGAATGGAAACATAGTCTGCTCATACAATAATCCATCTGAGTTTGGCTTGACCTATTTTTCTAGAAATCAGGCCAAGTTAAAAAATGAATTAGATAAAGCGAAAAAGTATAATAGTAAAGAGGTGAGAGCAGTATGTGAATGATCTCTTTTAAAAATAGCAACTGGTAGAAGGATAACATATATGCAATATATAGCATTGCTATTCAGCATTCATAAATTACCGGAGTTGCATCAGATTTTTGTTTAAATATGAAATTCTTTTCAAAAAGTTCAAAATAGGACAAATGTAGCATTACTCACTTTACTGCATTAATTTGCTATTTCACATATTATATATTGCAATATAATAAATTATCAAGCAAGATGATAGTAGTGTCCACAACAACCCATTATCTTAAAATGATACATTACCTTGTGTCATAAAGTCATCAAGCAAAGAATGCACTTTAGAACTTGTCTCAGACATCTATCACAATTATTTAAATAATGGTTCATTATTATTATTATGGTTGTTTGCATAGTCAGCCAAATGTTTACATTGGATTTGATATTTTTATTCACCTATTAAGTGCTTCCTAAGGACCTGGGAGAGGCAGGATGTACAGCTGTTCCAAGCAAAACTGCCTTTTGCAATTGGTGATGATTTTTTGATGATGAATATTAAAGGAGATCTTTGAAGAATGTAGCTAGAACCACATTATCAACACTCAGCAACGATATCAGTTTCTGTGAATGGATTATTTTTAAAAGATGTAAATGAAATAACAGATACAGAACAAATTTTATCTGACAAGACAAAGTACAGAATGTGGTACTACCAATGTCTGGCCAAGAGAATGATTTTGAAAATGATTTTCTGGATATACAAAAGAAACTGGCTGCAGTTTTAAAAATTAAAAGGGAAATACAAATACATCTGTAAAATGTTGCAACACAAAAGACTCAATGATATACTAACTTTAAATCTGTATCCTGGAAAAGAATTGGGAGAGTCCCATGTTGAAATTCTCACAATACCATGAAGTGCATGAATTAGTAGCTTTAGAGATAGTTGCTATGAGGCTAAGCTACTTCATATGATGTTAAATGAAATGACAATTGCATCAGAAGCCACCACCGAGGGGTAAACATTTGGAGAGAGAAAAGGAGAAAATTTCTAAGGAAGAGATGTTAGCTAAACCAGTCAAACTGAAAAGGAGACAAGAACAGCAAGATGAAATCTGGACTACTGAAATTTATCTTTAGAAGAGTACTTAGCCTGAATTTAAACAAACACATTAAGGTATAGTTCCTTAAGTATATGTTTCTTTTCTATTTAAATCCATCAGTAAAAACATTTTGATAACTCACCATTTGTTTGAAATTGAAATATTTCATTCACTGACCAAAAGTTAGTTCCTCCAGCCTGGCTAACATTTCAGGGTTTTTTAAAAAATCCAAATAAAGAAAATCCATAGCAAAAACAGATGACTGAGTCTATCCAGGATGGAAATAATTGTATGAAGAAGGCATAGATGTCTAGAGATTCTCAGTCATCCAAGTCATGGTTGTCCCATGCTTTTTCAGAAGGCAGCTGGACTTTTTTTCTTTTGAAGACATTTTGCTTTTCATCCAAGAAGCTTCTTCAGCTCTGACAGGATAGTAGGGAATGGAAGGATTTATATTCCTTGCAGACAGCTGGTCATTTACATCCTTTTTTATTTATTTATAGTTTATAGATTTATATGCCGCCCTTCTGAAGGACTCAGGGTGGCTTACAACAATAAAAAATACATACAAAAGTTTAAAATAGAATTGCAATAAAAATTTAAACAGCAGTAAAACCAATTAAAACTAATTCAGTCAAGGCTCGATAGTTGGAATAACCAGGTTTTCAAGTCGCGGCAGAAAGAGCAGAGGTCAGGAGCTGTCCGGAGCATCATGGGTAAATCATTCCACAGGGTCAGCACCCCCACAGAGAAGGCTCTCTCCCTGGGGGCCACCAACTGACACTGTTGGGCCGATGGTACCCTGAGGAGGCTGACTGTCAGAGCACACCGGTTGCTGGGAGGATGCCTTTTTGAAGGTTGTTGAAGCACTTGGAGGTTTGTGTGTCTTCAGGATCCCGAGTAGTGCTCCTGGTTCCTGTAGTCAGCAATTTCTCTTGAAATCCATTCCTACTCCCATACCATTCCAAGGGTGTTCATCTCAAATTGTATAGCTAAATCTCTACTATTCTGTAAGAGCTGTACATTCCCCACTATCCTGTCAGAGCTGAAGAACTTCCTCGGATGAGAAGCAAAACTTCTTTAAAAGAAAAAACAAACTCCAGTTGCTTCCTGAAAAAGGACTTTTGGGACAAGGCATAGAAATATTTAGTTAAATCAAGAAAATTCATGACGACTGGAAGAACAATAAAATAAAGGTTTAAAATATTGAAAAAATTCCTTCAATATCAGAGGCTTTCAAAACTTATTCCCTCATTACCCAAAACGGCTTATCAGAAAATTACCAAATTTCAAGGACCGGTCATATCTCCCTTCATTCAGCATTAACAAAGCTGAATAATCATAACTCGAGGACTACCTGCATTATAAAAAAACCTGACAGATCATGTCATTTCAACAAAATACCTACAGATCAATTTTTGTTTGAATAGGAATAATTTGGAAGAGTTTTGAATATACTTTAGTAAATATGGCAATCTTTTAAGTCAATTAAAATAACCTTCTCGTGAGTAATGGGTTCATGGGTTATTACCCAAACCACTTTTACCCAATTATGGGCAATTTACTCAGGTTTGGGAAGCGCTGTTCTAAAGAGGAAAAGTTGACTTTGAATCTTGGTGACTTTATTGACCTGTCCAGCCATCTTTCTTAACGGAAAAAAAAATAGTCTTTGTTCCTCCGGGATGCTTTTAATTTTACAGCGAAGTCCACCAGCCCTGATATTCTTTAGATATTTCTCAAATTTGGAAACTTAAGATGCGTGGACTTCAACTCCCAGAATTCCCTAACCACCAATTGCCATAGAAGTTCCCCATCCAAGTACTAGCGGGGATAGAGCTAGTCAGCCACCTGCCGAGGCAAATGGATGTCATAACATCTTGTCACCCTTATCGCAGTCCCAGATTTCGTGAAAGAAAGCTTACGCTCTCACGAAGGCCTATAGGTGCCCGAGAACGTATGGACTTTATTTCTAACTAAGAATGTCCTGGACTGAGAGAAGGAGAAAAAGTGTCTTCCAAGTGCTCGGAACCTTCTTTTATGACTTCACAAATTCCATCAGCTCTGACCGAACAAAAACGCGCGAAAGGCGGCGGCGGCGGCGGCCATCAAGAGAGCAAGGACGGGTGGGAGGAGAAAGGCGCCGTTAGGAGAAGGCAAAAAGAAGCTTACGCGCTACGCATTTCCCACGTTTAGCGCCAGGCCGGGAAATAAGGCAGGGCCTTAACAGAGCCACCCGTGGGTGGGACCGTGGCAGGAGGAGCGGCTCTCCGCCTCGCCACGCCAACTCCAATCCCCGCCCCAAGCCGGCAAAATAAGAGAGCAGGGAGGGGCTGCCGCTTGCCTCTCGCTTGCTCTTTCGCCTGCTCAGCGTCGCGGGCGGCGGGAGCGCGGCCCGCAGGCCCCGGCATCCTGGACCTCAGGTAGGAGAGCAGGATGGTGCCGGTAGGCCTGGGGAGGGGATGGGTGGGGTGGGGGCGCCAGCGAGACCAACGGCGGCGCTTGAGCTGGTGGAGGGTTTGCGGCCCGCCCTTGCAAGGCTGCGGGCGGGATGGGCCCCGGCAGCCGTAAGAGCTGCAGAGCCGGAGGGCGAGGCGGCGCGAAGGGAGAGCAGGCGCGCTCCCACCCGCTGACTGCGGTGCGGGCGTCCCTCTGGCACAGCTCGCGTGTGCTTGGCGGAGGGAGGGATAGGTGGGTGGGCGCCAACCCTCCGAGGAGCCAGTGCTTGTAAAAACACAGCGGGCGCGGCCGGCTTTGGTGGAAGCCCGAGGTGGCTGATTCGGAGGCTGCCTCTTGAGATTCCCGACGGCGGAGATTGAGGTCGCCGGTTCTCTAGAGGTCACCTATGCGCGGTTGTAAGGTAAACAGTGCCCGGGTTTGCGGGTGCCCGTCGGACCCCTGCGAGCGTAGAAATCCCTGTGCGCGCGCGCGCCTTTCTCGAGCATCCGTGACGCAGCAGTGGCTTCATTGTGTCTGCGTGTCTCTGGCGAGGCGAGGCGAGGCGACGCGTAGTGGGGTTTCGTTCGGAGAATGCGTGGAGGTCGAATTCGCGCGTGCGGTATTTATAAAATAAGTGCGAGCCGCCTTTTGGCCTACTTTTATGCCCTGTGTAGGTTGTGGGCGTGTGTGAATACGTGTGCTTTGACTGTCAGGTGTACTTATCTAAGCTTGGTGTGGCTTAACATGTATGGCGTTCGTTCTTGGACCGCAAGCCCTTTGCGTATTAGATATTTTATGAACGGGTTCAAGATTAAAATTATTAAATTAAATGACATTCAGAGAAGCAGTCCCATCTCTCTTTAAACATGCTGCTGGTTTCAGTGGCATTTGATCCTTGCTGTGTCCTACATATTTTGCCTAGGTAGGAAATATACCTTGTAGTATCTCTCAATATTTTTACAGTGAAAAACAAACGTGAAAGCAATGTGATTCCTTTATATAGAGCCCGGCTCTTAAATTTAAGTCATTTGACTCTATTAAACCTTTGATTTTATAAGACTTTAAGAAGCCCGGGAGCAAAAGCAGAAATCTGAGCAAGCTTCAGACTATATACAGCTTTTGATATTGGACGTAATTGTGTTTTTCTTTTGTTTGCAGTTTCATAGTAGGTAGTGGAGCTCTGACGTTTTGCCATCTGCTATTTGCTGCATATACTTCATGGCACCGGTGTCTATTCCCATTGAGGAATAGAGCTGATTCTGAAGCATAGTTTTTAAGCCTGTGGTATGTATGCCCACGTGCTTCAAGGACTCTCCATGGTACTGCTGCCTTGCCTCATTGTCCATAAAAGGAAGTAGCACTATGGAGAGCTCTTGGCAGCTACAGATTCCCTGCATAACAGAGAGATCTCTTTCATCTGGCTTGCCTTCCAATGTATCTTTGTAGAACTGCTCCCCTAAATCAGATCTAAGTAATGAGGGGAATCTCAGCAGAATGACTGCAAATAAAATGGATTTGGCATTTAGACGTGAAAAATGTAGGGTTTTCAACCAACAGCCAAGTTTTTAAAAATCATGCCAATGCTAGAGGGATGTTTTTATTTTATTTTTATTTTTTTGCAGATACGATGACTGCTGAATATTTCAGCAAAGACAGCATGCTATAAATAAATACTTTCCTGCAGTAATTTTATTTCTCACCTAATTTTTTTTTAATAATCCCAGGACTTTTGGTTCTGCAGCTTCACTTAAAAAAAAATTTTTTTGAGGTTGACTTTTACAGTTAAAAAAAAGAAAAAAAACTCCTTTAATATGGTATATAGTTACAATAATATATTTTAAAGCATAATATCAAAATGGCAACATTAACATTAAAACATTAAACTCAACAATAATACTCAATGTAAGAACATTGTAGCCCAAAATCATACCCAAAAATCTAGTAAAATTATACATAATTTTCTATGTTGATACAAAATTGCTAAGCTGTTTTCATTTGCTGTTGCCATTTCCATAAGTAATTTTCTAACAAGCAAAACCTGAGATCTGCTTCTAATATTATACATCACAGGTTCAGAAAATCTGAGTATACTATTCACGTTATGTCCCTTTGAATGCCAGTGTAGTGGCCTGCCAGCGGAGCTGATGGGACAGACTTGGAGGACAAGGAGGTTGGGGGAGGAACTTGGGCCAGTCCTGGAGTCTGGGAAAGGTTCTGATGGATGCTCTGCATCAGAAACAGAGATAGAGCCAGGGCCGTCTGACATTTCCCAGCTGCCTTCGGAGTCGGAGATAAGTAGGGAGGACGAACAGCTGGGGCCTGTTCCAGATGCGTGCATGCGCAGAGCTGTTAGGAGAGGAGAACAACTGAGGACAAGGGAAGAAAGGTATATGTGGACGCTCCCTGGCAGAGGAATAAATAGGAGAAAAAGGAGCAGATGGTTGCAGGAGACAAACCTTTGGATTTCTTTCAGAAGATTTGCTTATCGTGGTTAATGCCCCAGAAACTGCAAGTATCCCAAGGAACTGCTAAGGTCTGTTACTGCAATTAATCCTTTGAAGGATTATTGCCTGGACTTTTCAGTGTGTGAATGCCAGTAATTCACAGGAGCTAAATAAAGAGGGTTTTTTCAGAACAAGGAGTCTGTTTCTTGGTTCTGCTAAGGCTGGATAAGAAGAACCAGAGGATGAAGGGATGTTAATATCCAAAGCATCATAATTTTGTAGCTTGTCTCTCTTGATATTTAATCATAAATCCATGAAGAAAATCTGAGAAGGTATCAAAACTAGGACTGAAGACATCTCTGGGTGTGTGTGCGCCCGTGTGTATGCCCGCACATATGTGCTATATGTATATTTTTTCTCTAAATCTATGTAATTATTTTTACTATTATGATGTGTGTGTGTGTGTGTGTACACACATACATATACATACAAACATGTACAAAGAGAGAGACATAAAGCATCAATAAATCAATAAAATTAAAAATAAATCTGATTCCAGGCCCAGTAGGGTAAGATTTAATACAATCCCATGCAAATGTAAGTTATTGGAGAGACACACCAGACTCCAGTTTGGAAAAAAAAATCCTTATTAAGCACTAATGCATGATTTAATGGTACATAATTTTATGCTAGAAGTATTTATATGCAAAGATATCTTCATTGGTACCCATCAGGTTCCCAGTCATTTATGAATATATATTATTTATAGGTTTATTTGTAATCTAGGAGATGGAAATGTATGGTGGATCTGCCAGTGTCCTGTGCCACCAGGGTCCAGGAACACCTCTGGGATTTCCATGGACCCAGGATAAATCTTGAAAAATAAAGGGTGAGGATGTAGGAAGAAGACATTGTTTTGTTCATATCTAATTCATTCATTCATTCATTCCCCACTTTTATTATTTTTATAAATAACTTAAGGCAGCAAACATACATAGGACTCCTTCCTCTTCCTATTTTCCTCACAAGAACAATTCTGTGAGATGGGTAGGGCTGAGAGCAAGTGGCTGGCCCAAAGTCACCCAGCTAGCTTTCCTGGCTAAGATAGGATTTGAGCTCAGGGTTTCTGCTTTCTAGCCTGGCGCCTTAACCACTAGAACAAACTGGCTCTCATTTTGCCACTCTTTTGTTTTAGTTTTGGCTGGTTTTGTTTTGGTGTAGTCTATTTTTTGTCTGCTCTTGTTTGGTTTTGTCTGGTTTGTCTGCTGGTTTGTCTGCTCTTGTCTGGTTTTGTTTTGGTGTAGTCTATTTTTTGCCTGCTCTTATTCATAATGAAATATATGTTGCCTATGTGTTATTTTCTCCTTGGGTAGGATTTTGCTTGTCTTTGAACTTCATCAGTTTGATTTTAGATTTATTTTTTCTTACAAAAAATTAAAAGTAAAAAACTAGATTCAGACTAGATCATTATTTTGAAGCCCTCACTTCAGCTGTTTCTTGGGAAAGAATATATCTCTGTTATCATAATTTGGAATTCTTTTTTAACTGGTTATAATTATAGTTTTAGCCATTTCACAAATGAGCAAATCCATCGTGTAATTCTTCTGTCATAAGCTCTATATGTATTCTGAAAGTATCCACTGGCTGAAAATTTTAGAAAACTTCATATATGAATATGCAAGGAACTGTTGAATTACACAAAGGATGGAGATTCTGGAGAATAAATCTGACAAAATATAATATGTATGAACAACATAAATATTTTCAGACATCTGTACACTGAAAACATTTCTAGGAAACATCTGTTGCTAGGGAGAGAATAATCACTAGGGACTAAGACTGGTTGATGTGATCTCATTTTCACAATGAACCAGGCTTAATTATCACCCGTAACAAAAATGATTTGAGTGTGATATTTTACATGGGTGATATGGCAAAAAAGAAACCCCTCTTATCATTTTCTCATACTATTACTCTCTTAGGAAAATTACAGACTTAGATCAGTGGATATTTTTCTGTTATAGCTGAGTGGAGAAAAATTCTAGAATGTTTCAGCTATATCCTCTTTGCTTGATGGATAAAGCTGGCTTGAAATGGCAGGAAATCTGTGTTGTTTAGTGGTTTCTCGTTAAATTGAAATATCGAACATTTTTATTATTGATATTCTTCAACATGTTAATGACTTGGATGAAGAGGGGGAGGGAGTGTTTATCAGATTTCATGCAAAAATGAGTGGCCTAGCTAATATTCTAGAAAGCAGAAAGAAAATTTAAAACAATCCAATCCTAAAAGAAATATGATGAAAGTTACAGAATGAAATATGAGCCTCGGTGGTGCACTTAGCTACTGCACTGCTAAGTGTTTCCACTTAGCTCCATCTGCCTGCAATTAGTGCAAGTTCGA
>JANHFM010003930.1:0-17052 GCA_032468115.1 Grayia smithii
CATTTTGCCTCCTGCACACATTCAAATGCGCGTCTACCGCGAGTCGATCTGAGTCACTCATGCTCTCCGAAGCCGAGCGCCGAGGCTCCCTGCACTTGTGGCCGGAGATTCGCATCTTCTTTCTTTCTCTTTCTCTCTCTTTCTTTCCCTCTTCCTCTTTCAATGGGCTTGGGAGCCCATTTCCACTGGCAGAGCACTCCGGGCTACCACAGGCGCCCCCAACATGAGTGACATCAAGCAGGCCACATCCACCCTGCTCCCGAGGTCACACAACACCCTGATGTGGCCCTCAATGAAATCGAGTTTGACACCCCTGCTCTAGAGACATTTGTAGAAATAGGGATGGCAGAAAAGTAAGAATTCAGTGACTCACTTTAAAAATTCAAGGCAGAGCAATGAAGCATCTTTACAATGGAAGATGCTGGAAATAACAATACTTTAACTCCTAGCTTTAATTCTAGGACTAAAATAAAGCTCTGAAAGCTAATTGCTCTTTTTTGTACAATGAGAAATTAAATACTTTTTAAAAATTGTATTTAATTTACATGACAGTTATTAGTTGTAAAGGTCTACAAATATATTGATATGGCAAGCAATGGAGGCATCCTATGCTATTTAATACTAATGCATCCTAGAGAATTTCCAAGAACCAAGATTCTGCTTATGTGTAATAATTTTTTGTGAAATAAATCACACATCCATGATGACACTCAAAACAAGCCATGACACTCCAAAATAATAACTTCATGCAAACCACATTCAGTTGTTGAATTATGTCAAAATGTTCTGATTTGGGATACCTAGTGATTACAAAAAAATTAGATAAAATCTTTCTGCAAAATATGCAAAGCCAAATAAGGGTTGAAGTGAGTAACATTGCCTGCACCTGCTAATAAGCAGAAGATTGAGAAACGTTCTGGAAGTGGAAGGAAAAAAGAAGAAAATACTACAGTGGGTATAGAAAGTTTACACACTATTAAAATGCCAGGTTTTTGAGATGTAAAACAAATCAGATGAAGATGATAAATCACGTCAGGATTTTCCACAGAAATTCTGTAGAAATTGAGAAATAAACTGAAATCTTTTGTTTTTTTTGGTGGGGGGGGGAAAGAAAAAACTTACCATAACATGGTTGTGTAAGTGTGCACACCTTCTTATAAGTAAGGATGTGGCTGTGTTCAGAATGAACCAATCAGATTCAAACTGATGTTAAATAGTAGTCAGGACATACCAGCCAACAATTAAAATGGATGTGTGGAACATGAAGAACTAGAACTCTCAATACAGGAAGGTGAACATGCGACCGGTAAGATTCCACAGGGTCGGTCTCCTCCGGGTTCTGTCAGCTAAACAATGTTGGCTGGCGGGCCCGCCGGAAAGGGCCTTCTCTGTGACTGCTCCGGCTCTTTGGAACCAACTACCTCCTGAGGTGCCGACTGCCTCCACCCTACTGGCCTTCAGCAAAGCTGTTAAAACTTGGCTTTTCCGGCAGGCATGGGGCCGTTGATCTTGCTATTGTAACTTAGCGAGATCCGGGCCCAGATGGGATATCAGTGTTCTATTATTTTATTGTTTTAACTTGTTTTAAATTTTTATAATGTTTTTTATAATGTACTGTTGATATGATAGGCTCTGTTGTGAGCCGCCCAGAGTGCTCTGGGAGTTGGGCGGCATAAAAATCTGACTAAATAAATAAATAAATTTAGTAGGTATTATAGAAATCTGGTAAAATATTCCGATAAAAATCATGAATAGAATGCAAGAATGGTAGGATGTAACTTATTCAAAAGGGGCAGAACAGAGTAAAGGGAAGAAGTGGCATAATGGGTAAAGCATGTAAACAGCATGTACTGAGATCAAGGAATTGTACACAGAGATTCTAGAAACATCTTGGTAATTGCAAGGAAGGAGAAACAACCAAGTTGTTTTTGGAGCCAAGTGCTAGAGATTGTCAAGCCTGGAAGAAAATGTAGATAATGCTCTTCTAGACACTAGGATGACTGGCAACACAAATGGTTTATGATAGAAGCTGGAAGGAGCAGAACAAATTACTCTGGGAAACAGGAGGGGGTGGTTGATAGATAAGAAAATCAAGACTAAATGCTAATTTACAATGAGTCAAAGTATTAACAGAGGTAAATGATCAGAGAGGAGAGAGAACAGGAGGCGGGTAAGGAGTGGTTTAATATTTCAGCAAAGAAAAATTTAAATATAGAAAAAAATTCAAAGACTGTTTTGCTACCTGATTGTAATAATCACTTCTGAAAAAAGGGATGATAGACACCTTGAACTTCCTGATGATAAGTGAATTTGTGCAATCTGTATCATGAATAAAAGCAAATAAATGCTGTAATTATGGATGCTTTTGACAGGTGGCTTTGCCCACAGATTTAGTTATCTCAACATTCATTTGGAGTTTTGCTCCCTGGTTTGCCTTTGCAAGCCTCTTTAGCTTTAAGAAATTCTGTGAGCCTCCATCTTGCTGGAGATCTCCTGGGGATTCAGAGCCTCTTGCTGTTTGGCAACTCCTACCTCAGCATCAAAATTCAAAACCTTGTCAAGCTGCAACAATGAGCAGAAAGCATTAAAATGTAAATGCAAAGCCCTTCATTACCACAGGAACAATTAAAGGCATCAGAATAGGATTCTAGGAGATTATACAAGCCAGTGATGCACATCTGAGTGTCTTGGAGCATAAGTGAAAAAGATCCAATTGTATGAAACATTTGCAGAAAAAGCAAATGGAATACAGGTAGTTCTCAAGTTACAACCACAATTGAGCCCAAAACTCCCTAGTCCAGATTTTCCCAATTGTTATGGCCATTTCTGAGAATTCTGGGAGTTGAACTTTATACATCAGGAAGCTGCCTATATTGGAAAGCAATGGCTTAGATAATTGGGGTCCCTTTCCACCCTTAGATTCTATAATTCTATGAAATTCTAAATCCATTAATAAAAGAGTTCTACTCCTATTCTGAGATGTGTGATTTATAAAAGATAGAATTAACACCTCGCCAAAAGCTAACTTAATAATTCTAGCAATTATTTTTAATTCAGATACAGTATGAGCGTGTTATTAAAATAGTGCTAAGAAACACTTCTGTCTGTATATGTGTGTATGTAAATGTATGCAAAAGACAAAAATGAAACAACCAAGAAATTAAGATTTTTAGAATACATTCTGGTCAGGGAAATGTTTTTATAACATCCCGTTACATTTATCTGTTCAGAGCAGCTTAAAAGGAAGTGCTGAGCTATATTCACTCACCTGTAGGACATAAATCAGGTAGTTCAATGTTCTCAACCTTTTCTTCACTATGGACCCCCTTTAAATACCTTTTGTAGCCACAGACCATGGCCACAGATCTCCAAAACTTCAAAATTTAAATCATAACTTTTCTTCAAGCTTTCGAGGACCCCCTGTGATATCATGGCCCCTCAGGGGTCACGAACCATAGGTTGAGAATCATTGGGGTAGCTTGAAGAAATTAATGCCCCAACTTCTTCCTAACTCACTGAAGGCTTAGATAGCATGCTACCAAAAATGTAAACAAAGGCACTTTGGTGAATAACAAAACTGGGCAGTGGCCGCTCTGACCTTCTGACTTACCTGTGGCTTGACAAAAGAGGATGAAGGTGCTATGAGCATTAACATGCAGGATCTGGTCACTTAGGAAAGGTGGTAGCAGTGTAACTGGAGCATGATCTGTGATAGACCAAACTTCAGGCTGGGGGCAGCTGGGTGAAGGGAAATCACTTCCAACACAGGACAAAGAGGTACCAGTAGGAGGAAAAGCTATAGAAACGGAAGCTGTGGCAGAAGACGACAGAAAAGAAAAAGAAGAAGAAAAGCGCACTAAGGAAAAGAGTCTTGCAAGAAACACTTAACATGCCAAAGAAATAATGTGCATACGAAAGAAAAAGAAGAGGAAAAAATAGAAAACAGAAATGTAAAGGAAAGTCATGGGGATCCTGTCTTTACTCCATTCTGGAAACAAGAAACCAAACCTCTGTGGATTTTATTGTGATAAAAATCAATCTAAGGCTCAATAATAAAAGATAGAATGCAATTAACTTCAATATTTATTCCATAACCTTTTCACATATACATAGTTAAGATAGAAAAATAAAAGCAAAATGAATCATACAAAATATAAAACTATTCACAGCAATATCATCTAAGAGTGGTTGGGGAGTTAACAAAAAAAATTGGGGATGAATTTGCCTACTGAGCAAGGAGATTTCTTGTTATTCCTAACCTCCCTGTTTCTTGTAACACAAAGGAGACACACAGAGACAGCAAAATACAAGTATTAAAACTGTACATCACAAAAGAATTTTACATACAAATAGTGCCACTGTGAACCACATTTAATGTATTTTAATCCATGAAGAGATAAAACAGTTTTTGGGCAGTTTTGGTTTGTCTGTCTTGTTTCTTCACTTGCTTTTTTCAAATGTTGATGGATGATGTGACAAAAGTGTGAAAACATTTGGCAAAGTTGGCTAAGGGTGATGTAATCTGATTATTTTCCAACTGTGAAAAAGGTTGAAAAATACATATTCTCTCTCACCTCTTCAGGGACATCCATCAAATGTTTGTCAAATTCTGCAATTGTAAACACACAAGGCTCTCAAAATGTGTGTAGTTTGGTGATAGTGCCTCCCATCGTCCATTTAAAAAAATCCCAAAATGTAGTTAATGTGGCAGTGTCTAACACCTTTTTTTTTAAAAAAAAATCTCTTTTCTAAGCTACATTTCCCCATAATCCAAAATTGAGCACTTATAGTGATTACCATAGTATCTCTAAAAACAATAAAACAAAATCATTTAACCAAAACGTATCCCTGAGAACCTTTATGCAAATCTATCCAGACCTGTCCCAATATACAGCATATTCTACAAAAAGTACACAAACTGTTTGGGAAAACCTAAATGCTTCTTTCATCAACTATAGTTAACAGACAAAGTACGATGACGGCAGTACATTAAGCATTATAAATCACTAGATGCAAAGAAATGTCCAAAACTGGACAAAAAGCCTATAATTTACCAATCTGATAAACTAAATATTATTTCCAATTTGGAATTAAACTGAAATTAGATTTTTAAACAGCAGTTAAATATATGCAAGCTGTAGCTACTTAAATCCTTTTTGGCATGGATCTGCAAAAAGAGTTAATTTTACTTTCTATGGAAACAGGAAATAAAGTAGTATGTGCAAATGTTAAATCAACCTCAAGGGAAAAAAAAGTTTGAAATTTACAACTGGCCATTTAAAATAAAAATTCAATGAACACATGAGAAAAATAAATGTGGAACAAAATGGTTTTTAGAACACAGCAGATGGTTCTTTGTTCAATCCAGTTGTGAAATGACAAATTACATACAGAACGGTGACCCTTATAGATAGCCCTTTGTGGCCCAGTTATCACATTTAAAATGCAGTGCATTTAAAATAAAATCAATTTAGAATAATCAAACTTTCATCAGAAAAACTGGGACCTGTTGCCTTTAATCAGCCTCAGCATCTGAGTCAGCAAATTTCAGTTCACACTTAACATCAAACGGTTTGTCCTTGACATCTTTGTAAGATTGTGAATGGTCCTCATCATGCTGAATGTGGCCATTTCCATAGTCTGCTTCGGTTTCATAGCCTGTGTCATGTGCTGGCTTTGGATGTTCTCCACTTTGGGTCATAAGACTGCCTGGCTCCACCAAGGTCTCTTTCACACTTTGCTCACAATCAGAAAAATCCGCCTTGGGCTTTTTCTTCCCAAGTATCATAGCAGAGCGGAATTTCAGACACTGGTCTGGTAAATATCCTTTGTAACAATTGTAGACTAACAGACTCAGGAACAGCACAAAAAAGAACAAAAAGAGAAACATCAAAAGGGAACTATCATTTGATTTTAGAAACATGGTCTTTTCAGGGACCTCAAGAAATGATTTGGTGCGTTCAAGACTGGAGGCAGTGCTCATTAGCATTGGGACAAGAGGATTTGTTTCTATCCTGGTTGTTGTGATTGGTACAACTGTAGGAATGTGAACAGCTAACCCTTCAGTAGGAAAAGAAGCCATTTTGGATGCCTCTCGGTTACCTTCTGTTTGTGGAATAGGCTGCTTTGGGCTCAGAGTGGTATGCTGGATTTTTTTCAGTTCCAAAACATGCTTAGCCAACACTTGTGAAAACTTTTGATTCTTCACTTTTTCCTCTGACAGGCATTGATAAACGCCACTGTCACCCTCTGACAAATTGAAGATGAGCAATGCTTTCTCCAGAAGACGGTACTTAGGGCTTTCCACCTTTAGCACATCATCCTTGAATTTCCAAACCACCTGTGCCAGGTTGGATTTCTTTGAACATTTTAACTCTGCAGTGCTCCCATGCCCGAAAGTGTGCTGCAGAGAATGCTCTCTGACTTTATCTGAAATGGCAAAATAAATGTGAAACCACGTCAGAAATGACTTTTTGAAGAGAAGGGGAGATCAATTCAGCCATGTTGGAAGATCAAATGCTCATAATGTCAGTGCAGATAGCCTAGCCCCCCACATCTATGGCAGTATCCAACTGGCATCCTTCTGTTGACAGGAAGCATCAATCAGGGTAATACAATCAAATGAGGTCCTTCAAATGCTAGACATTCATGGACTAGTTTGGAAGATGGCACAAGGCCTGCAGAGTTATATAGTATCATTGAAAAAAATCATTGTTTATTCTGTTGATGATTGCCTTCATCAGAAGACTTCACAATGGATATGACCATTATTAGTGCGAGGCAAGATACAACTTACACTATAAATTATACCCATATTCTAAACAAATATGTGTAGAATGTCTCTGCTCTTATATTTGGAAGTGGAAGGAGGCACAGGGAAAAATGTATGAATGATCATAACAGATCAGAGGAAAAAAGTCTAACAAATTTAAGTTGTATAATGAGCAGATCTTAGTAACAAATACGGTACACAGGCTTAATCTAAAAACAAACAAACAACAAATGCAACAACAAATATAACACAAACTTGGAAAGATAAACTATCTCAATAGAATTATAATCTTTGAAAATGAAACTTGTGTTTAAATACTCTTGTATAGAACAACCTGTAGTTTAAAACAGTCAATGCTTTTAAAACAACTCTTATAATTCTTGGTGCTTTTGATAGGTTAGTTAGTATACAATCTAAACCAGAAACAGCATCACTGGATAGGCTTTCAATGAGCATAGCCTAATTAAGAAATGTCTGTTGTTTTAAAAATCAGATAATATGCCAAATGTTACTTTTATCAACTTTGACCACAAAACAGGCTTATGCATGCACTGGAGTTGGCAAAAGGCTGCATTGCAAAAAACTATTTGGAGATTTGACCAGAATCTGAAAATAGATTACAGCTAGAATAGTTCCATGTAACAGTAATAAACAGTTTATGCAATTGGATAATTCCATGATGGATTTCGTTATGAATCCAGAGATGATCACAGTCCCGTTTATTCAAGATTTTTAAGGATACTTACAGAATAAAATATGGAGCATGTTAAAAATATAAGCAATGTGATAACCATCTATATATTATATGCAAATAAGAAATATTGCCTGTAATCAATCAATCAATCAAACAAACATTTATTCTGTATTATTCGATCATTTATGAAAACCAAAGCTTACCTGAACAAGAAGAGGCATCTCCACTTATATTCTGAATCCAATCCCTAGAAACAACATATAGTGTGAGATACAATAAATTGTCATATCCCATATGTATAATGTTACTACAAAATCATCAGAACTTTTTAAAGTTACACACACGCACCACTAATTATAGCTAATAATATTCAAATAAATATACAGGAGAAACATGCTTGCAGAAGATTATGCTGGTTTTTGATAAGCAGCTGCTCCTTGCAACAAACAAATTCATGAAGGAAAAAAATAATTTGCAATGCTACTGATAACTTATCTGTTATGGTGATATAGTGACATATATAATTGGGTTATTCACTATGATTTATCAGCGAAGAAAAATGGTGTGCTCCGCTTACTATTTTCAACCACCAGCCTTTGGTTCTCCTAGCACACTTTCACAGAAAGGGGATAACTTCTAATACATGGAAGAGTCATCATGCACCAGTGTGACATTAAGTACAGAAAAGCAAACAGGAAAAGATATAACAGTTGAAGCCAATGTATGTGTCTGTGTACAATCCTTTAATATGTCCATCTGGAGGGTTTGGAATAATTCTTCAAATCAGAAAAAACAAATCCTTTTTTGGGAAGGGGAGAGGAGCAAATGACCAAGGCAAAATAAGACCCGAGTGTCTAGGATAGACAAAATGGCCAATACTTGCCATTTTCCTAACTTCCTTATTCTTCATTTATACTAGGCACAAACAGGTGATATCAATTTAAAGTAAGAAATTGTGTTTTTTTCCTCCTAAAAATATCATAAACAATAATTATGTAGATAATATGCCTTGCAGTGCTTCTATGAAATGCAAATAAAAGTGAAAGTTCCAGTTGGTTTGAAAAGAATAGTAAGGCAGGTTAGTGTAGTCTATAGTTGAAAACTTGTAGATTGATCTAAGAGGTTTGCTCTGATTCATGCAACTTGTTCTCTTATAACCTAACTTGCTTATGTATGAAAATAAATATGTAAAAGGTCCAGAACACAACAGGCAAAACTGGGATGACAAAATAATAATTATAATTTATTAATTAATAATTAATAATTATTATGAATAGAATAGAATAGAAACAGAAACAATCCTAATTTCTTTTTTCTCACTTCTTCCCTTCCTCTCTGATACAATTAAAGGTTGTATTTTTCATTTATGACAGTTTGCCGTATCATCCAAATCTGGCAAACTCTTATTAATCTTATTCAAAAGCATGGTTTATGAAGTTGGCTTATTTCCATAAAATATAACTTAATTTAATTGCATATTAGAATTTAGATATAATACTAAAACATTATCTTGGTCCTCATACAAAATATATTTTATACTTAATGTATAACTTTATATCAGTTTGTATAAATAACTTATTTTTAGTTATTTTGTGGGTCCTGTCCAGAACTGCCTGTGACCTGTAGGCTACGGGTTAGACATATCCAAGCTAAACTAATCATGACCTGATTTCGCAAAGCAAAATATTCAAGATATTTTTTACTTTGCATTTTATATATTCTGCATTATATTTTAGACAGTTTGGTTTAGAATTAAATTATGTTAAGTTGTATATATTTTATGAAAATTACAACATCCCTATGAATCTTCAATTCATATTATTTCCTCTAGTTCTACAAACAAGTTAAAGTTGCCATTTATATAGCTTTTTAAAATTATGAGTAAGATCCATTGAAGTCAGCTGGACCTAGTTCTAAGTAAACATACACAGAACTATTTAAGTGTTCTGATCCCACTGTTCACTGGAAAGTTGTGAGTTTTTTTCTTTTCTAAAATGTTATAAACAAAGTTTTTCAGATAGTTTTTCTCTTTCATCCCATCCCTACTACTTTTCAGATTTCACTAACTATCCACATAGTTAGTTTCAAAAGAATAAAAATAATATATGACTCTCAAGATGTTGTATTTTGTGCAATATGCATGCTTAGAACTGCTCAATGAATGACATTTTATTAGTTGATCCATATAAATACATTTGATCTACATTGTAATATATAATGTAGATGCATCTCAGTACTTTTACCTTTTATTCTCACTTTCTCTGAAGATATCACTGCAAAGGGATTTATGGGGATTCCAACCACAGTATGGATCTCTTGCCAGGACACAGTCCACACAGGTACTATACTTCTCACAAAATGCAACAGGTGACTGGACTACTCCTGTATTGGATCCTGCATAGAGGTATTGCTTTCCCTGCAGAAAATACCAAGGCAATTGGTAGAAGAGGGCATATTTTCCTTCCCTTCAAGCAAGAAGGAAGCTTTATAAAATAGTGAGCTACAGTACTATCAGCCTGTATAAGTCAAGATATACAACCATTGTCAAAACTAACAATATTGGGCTGGTATGGGACTAAGTTGCCTAACATAACTTCAGACTTCCAATCTGTACTGATTCCAAGGACCTTCACTTAATAAATTATGGGTTGTTGTTTTTTTTTTTACTGTGAATGGTACTGGTAATAGAAACATCAAACATCTATGGTGTCTTATGGACAGAATATTAAGACAACTGTAGACCTTACTATATATTTCTACAGCTGTTGATGTTGCAACATTCTTTTCTCCATTAAAGAGATGATTGGGATGTTAATATAAGCTCCCAGCCCTTATCTTTTTAAAAGAGATAACTAAAATATCTTATCATTATTTTAAAAAGCAGGAGGTAGATAAACAATGGGAATGAGCTTGTAACAAGCAGGACTCATCCATCATGCCTTCTAAACCATCAATGTGGTTTGCTTATTTATGGTTTGGCTTGTCGTATAACCTTAATCATAGTGGTTTGTAAGTCAAAGATTATAACAGGGATGGATAATCTTTTTCTAAGCTATGATTGCATAGCTATTTTCTAAGCTATGATGCCTTTGGTGACATGGTGGTCACAGATGGGGGCCACCTGTTTTTAGGTGCCAGGTAGCCAACACACTTTCACTCTTAAGCCCATTTCTCAATCAACTTACTGTTTAAATTCAGTAGCAAAATTGCCATGTTAGGATGGTTTGATTTCAAAGTGTTTTGGGAAGATTTCTGGGTGAGAATGAAAATGGGAGGGGTCTGTCCTCAATTCTAGCATTATTTTTGAGAAACAAAATAGGTAACATTCATGTTGCTGAAATTTGCCACTGAATTTCAAGATGCCAACAATGGTTTGTTGAACAAAGTATGATAAAAAAATTGTGGCTCAGTACTGAGTGTGAACTTGGTCACAGAAGGCTGAACGATGTCAGATTATTTGTTATTTGTCCATCTAGCCCAGTAAATCTGTACCCTCTAACACTAGTTCTTTAGGCTATTAGCCAAGAGAATAAATTAAGATATCTTAGACTTTCATTCTTCATGCAAATATTGACTTATCTCTGAATGATCACATTCCTACTTTGCTATAGTCCCAAATCAGAAAGCTATACAGTAGTCCTTAATTTAGGACTGCAATTGGGAAGGGATGCAGTTGCAAAGCATGACACACATAACTGCAATGCAAGTCCCAGTTGGATTACAAATAGGCTGGTAGGTGGATGGATTATGTGGCTATTGCTGGGAGGAAAAAGGAGAGGAAGTAGCAGAGGAGGTGTGGTGCCAGCACAGCTGCTACCACATGGGAGAGGATATGCGAGTGACAGAATAGGTGAGGCACAAGGGTAGCAGGTGCTATTGGGTGGGAGAAAGTGCAAGGGTGGCTGGGGAGGCATGGTACGAGTGCAGCAATGCTCAGGGAAGGTGCATAAAGGTGTGCAGGTGGCTGGTGATGCACAGCACCAGCACAGAGATGCTGGGGAAAGGTGCATGTGTGAGAAAGATTAACCCAAGCAATTTGTGTCCTTCCCTGTCAGTTTCCCCATTGAATTTTCTGGTGGGAAGATGGCAGGGAAGATCACAAATTGTGATCACATAATTATGGGATGCTGCAAGCATCATAGTAGAAGCCAGTTGCCAGGCACCACTTTATCCTGAATGTGCTGGGATGGCTGGAACATAAAAACTGGTCAAAACCACCACATGTAACTTTGGTCGCTGAACAAGTACTTGTTAACTGAAGACTATCTGTAGTCTCCGAAAGGCTGCATGAATACAAACAATTACAACTCTAATGCTTCCATGACTAAAAGTGAACGTATCAAGAGAGTCTATTTAGATCTTTGAGTCTTCAGATCTACCCACCACCTAGGGAGCTGCATTTGTCTTGCAGCCTAACAGACAATCGAGTTCCCAACAATCATCTCTGAATTCAGTAGCTGATTCCCTCCCTACCCCGCAATCTTTAGATATTGCAAGCTTTGGTTCCCTCAGGCCTCTTTTTCCCTCAGGATTACTACAATTTACTTGACCTCACTCAGCCCTACCTTTTTTGAAGAAAGCAAGAGAGTCTGAATAGAATCAAAATTTGGGAAGAGCTGAATTTCTTCCATAATATGCATTCCGTTTTCATAGCTGATTGCTTTGTGAAGAGCACCTTGATCTGAAATGACAGAAGGCAATCTTTTTTGGCAGCTGTGTAAAAACAAACACACGTTGACCATGCTTGGGAGTCTACAGATTCCTTCTTCAGAAGAGATTTCAAAATCTTTTAGCTTTCTCTGCTTTTTCAATGTTTTACATATTGCTTTTTACTATATAACTGCCTGCTTCAGCAGATTTACCTCTGATCCATTTTTCTGCCTCACCTTTTATCTCCATTCTGTTGATTTTAATTTTAGATAAACTACAATAATTTATGTATGTACCTCTTGAAAAGTAGAATGGATTATATAACATACCCCACACCTCTACCAAATGAAAATGCAACAATATACAGGTAGTCTTTGACTTACAGCCATAATTGAGTCAAAAATTTCTGTTGCTAAGTGAGACACTTGTTAA
Source organism: Grayia smithii (assembly GCA_032468115.1). NCBI lineage: Eukaryota > Metazoa > Chordata > Lepidosauria > Squamata > Grayiidae > Grayia > Grayia smithii. The sequence goes on from JANHFM010003930.1 coordinate 12,549, forward strand.
GTGACCTTTGTCCCAATGAAGACCTTTCTTGCCACAATTGTTAAACGAGTCACTGCAGTTTGTAAGTTAGTAACATGGTTGTTAAATAAAACTAGGTTCAACATTGACTTTTCTTGTTAGAAGATCGCAAAAGGCAATCACATGACCCTGGGACATTGCAATCGTCATAAATATGAGTCATCTGCCAACCATCTAAATTTTGATCACATGACTATGGGGATGATGCAGTGGTAATAAGTGTGAAAAACAGTCATAAATCACTTTCTCCAGTATTGTTATAACTTTCTTGTAAGTTGAGGACTATCTGTAGTATCAGCAGCTACTGCATTTCCCAGAAACACCCAGATAAAAATAAAATTTCATCCAGTGATAGAAAGTTGACAATGACACAACCAGGGCATTTTGTAATAATTCCCAGACTGAAAAGATAATCTCTCCTTTACTTAATTGCTGAATTTCAGTTAAAGTCTTCAAAGATATGAAGGAGAACTTCTGAAGATGCATACAGGTAAGTCCTTGACTTACAGCCATGATGGAGGCAGGAATTTAAATTTTAAGCAGTCATAAGTCAAGGCACCACCTGAAAGAACTTGATTTTACAACGATTTTTACAAATGAGTAATCATGGTCATTAAGCGAGTCACATGGTCATTAAGAGAAACATGTGTTTATTAATCGAATCCAGCACATTCAATGAAGCAGCTTTTGCTATTTTCTACTGAAAAATGCCATACATTGTGGTTACACCAATATGGAATACTGCAATCAGTAAAAAAAATTAAACTGGTTGCCAGGTGCCTGAAATGCAATCACATGACCAAGAGCGCAGTTGTAATTTCAAGGACTGAGCTGTAAGTAGCTTTTTAAAAATCCATAGTGACTTTTAATTGTCATTAAACAACTAGTCATAAGTCATAAGAGGACTATGCAAGGAAGCACTTTTAATTAATCTTGGACCCACTTTTCTCCCACTTTCAGTATACTGAAACTCACAACGCTGGATTGGCCTGTTCAACTTCACTGAAAAGCCACCTCATCTTAATACAATGTGGTCTTGAAACCATGGACAACTCACCTGTCCCGATAAACATGACATCATATAACGTGTCATTCAATGCACGGACTTGGTCGACCACAATCTGGGTATACTTCACATCACGCTTGATCAATCTGGGTCTGTCTCCTATTGGAGTCACAGAATCATCCATCAAAGGATGGTCTTTGACAAACTGTAAGGTTTTGTCAGGTAAATTGAGTGTACTCTTGAAATTTTCTGCTTTGGCCTCCTTGTTTATACACTGTTCCATGAAAAATAAACAAAAAGACAAAATATGATTAATGAACACTTAAAAAGGAATAATACAGGCAGTCCTCGACTTACAATAGTTCCTTTAGTGACCTTTCAAAGTTACAATGGCACTGAAAAAAGTGATTTATGACCATTTTTCACTTACGACTTTTGTAGTATCCCTATGATCATGTGATCGAAATTCAGATGCTTGGCAACTGGTTCATATTTATGACCATTGCTCTGTCCCAAGGTCTTGTGATCCCTTTTTGCGACCTTCTGACAAGCAAAGTCAGTGCGGAAGCCGGATTCACTTAATAACTGAATTACTTACTTATCAACTGCAGTGATTCACTTAACAACTGTGGCCAAGAAAGGATGTACAATGGGGGCAAAACTCACTTAACAAATGTCTCATTTAACAACAGGCATTTGGGGCTCCATTGTGGTTGTACGTTGAGGATTACCTGTACAAGCTTTAAAATAAAGTCTCTATTGCAAAAATTATCTAGCGGTATGAAGTAATTTCTGTATGTTTTCAAGAGGTAAAACTCAAGACTTTCCAGACTGGATGAAATTAACCTCAACAATGAGGGAATTATCTCATGTGCCTTTTAATTCTCTTAAAAGATAGTGTTTGGAAATGAAATAGCACATTAGGAATCTTTAACATATAAAGTTATTATAACGATAGCAATAGCACTTAGACTTATATACTGCTCCATAGTGCTATACAGTACTTTCTGAGCAGTTTACAAAAGACAGCATGATGCCCACAACAATCTGGGTCCACATTTTACTGACCTTGGAAGGATGGAAGGTTGAGTCAACCTTAAGTCTGTCAGGATCGAACTCCAGACTGTGGACAGACTTTGCTTACAATACTGCATTCTAACCAGTGGTGAAATTCAATTTTTTTACTACCAGTTCTGTGGGCGTGGCTTGGTGGGTGTGGTGTGGCTTAGTGGGCGTGGCAGGGGAAGGATACTGCAAAATCTCCATTTCCACCCCACTCCAGGGGAAGGATACTGCAAAATCTCCATTCCCTTCCCACTCCTGGGGAAAGGATATTGCAGAATCTCCATTCCCACCCCACTCTGGGGCTAGCCAGAGGTGGTATTTGCCGGTTCGCCAAACTGCTCAAAATTTCTGCTACTGGTTCTCTAGAACCTGTCAGAACCTGCTGGATTTCACCCCTGCATTGCCCTCTATGTATAATTGTCTAGCAGAGAAAACCCTATGAGATGAAAAATTGGGAGTAGCCCAAAGGCATCCAAGGAGCTTAATGGCTGTTGGGTATAGATCTTCACAGTCCAAGAATGACTAAACATTACATGTGTTTCTTCAAGGCTGCTTCTCTATCCCCATGACATGATTTGTGTGCCGGATTCCGGCTTTTCGTTTCCTAATAGCACTAAAGAAAGTCTGGCTATATCACAGTGTGAAAAGTAGCCTCGTGAAAATTTTAGATATTTCCTAGAAAGAGGGAGAAGTCATGTTGAGACTAATGAATTAAGCAAAGATAGTATTGTTCATAAATCATGATGTATGTGCTAGGTTCCAGGTTTATTTACTTCTTCAGTTGGCCCCCTGAAGATCTGAAAGAATTCAAAGTCACTGGGAATAAACTAGAACTAGGGGAAATTCAAGATATGACAACACTTTCCAAAGATTAGCCATAGTTTTTATGTTGGAACTGATTGTACATATTAACCCACCCACCCGTCACCCCAAAAGCGAAGTAAACAGACAACTAAATCGTTTAGTTTTATTGTGGAACCTGTTAGTCAGGAAGGAGATGCTGGTCACCTTTCTCTCTCCAGACCTTGTATTTGCCTAGTCATACTTTTTCCCTGCTCCTTTCCTAGGAAAAAAAAACATTGATCTCCAAGGAGAGATTAGGACATATAAATAATGAGTGGGAAAGTAATGTATTATTTCAGATGATCAGATTACACCCAGGGAAACCCAGATTTAAATCCCTTCTCTGCTTTGAAGTTCACAAGGTGACCAGGGGCAATTTTTCTTTAAGACTACAGTAATATCCTCAGAGGATTCATAGGAAGATAGATGGGAAAGGAAGAAAGGGAAAGAGAGAGGGAGGGAGGGAAGGAAAAGAGAATAGGGAGTAATCCGAATGACATTGATCTTCCTGGAAGAAAACTGAGATATAAATAAAACACAATTTGGGGTCTGTTTATGGTTTCAGTTTTTAAGTTTTTCTGTAAGAGCTTTTGAATTTTTTACATATCATAAACTCTTTCCCAAGGTGCAGATGAGATACTGTCTTTCTGCTCTACTAGGCAACACAGTTAAAGCAAACACGTTTTGCTAAGAGGTAAAGAAGATTCAAGGTCAGCATACTTGTCAATTCAAGAACAAGTTAAAATCTAGCTTTTCTAAAGGCCTAAATTTAGGTCCAGTTGCTAGAGCTTTCTTTTCCCTTTCAAATTAATATACATGGTGGAATAAATAATCTATGCACAACAAGGAGTCTTAACTCTGCTTCTAATTCTTCTGTGCCATACGGCATAACCATTTATCCAAACTTGCCCAGAGCAACTTACTCACATACTAAAATCTACGGGGAACTTCTTATACTGCCATTCTCAAGCAGTTATATCATCTCACACCAAGCAGAGAATTTGCAAAAACAACAGAAATAAAGAGGCAGCCATTTATTCCATATCTGTAAGGTAAGAATTTTTAAAATCAAACATTTTAAAAATCAAATGAATACTTGGCAGTTCATTTTTATGAATAGCCCACTATTGTCTGTGCAACACATGAAACACAGGCCCAGGCAAGACTGAGCAACTGGTAGAAGACAATCCAAAATCAGCAAGAAGTGAAGAATACCTGGACTGCACAAAAACATCTGGAGATGCAGACAATGACTGCAAGCAAGTGGAGAAAAAGCAGCAGGAGGTCACTTCCACAGAAAACAGATGGGGAAGAAATTCATTTAGTTTCAATCTAAATGCAGACTTGTCTAACTTTTCAATTTCAAACCACCACAGAATCCAAAGTGTAATTATCATGCAGATTTTTCCATTCTTCAATTTTGTACTAGAGTTCAACATTTTTTTAGAAGTCTACTATCTATACTTTACTATATGACACTATTACTATACACTATGCTACATTATGCTACACTACATACTATACTATACTATACTATACTATACTATACTATACTATACTATACTGTATAGT